>JAHRHZ010000140.1:32844186-32900255 GCA_024137785.1 Ginglymostoma cirratum | reverse complement strand
CAAAGGAGCAGGAAGGCTGACGTTTCAGGCCTAGACCCTTCTTCAGAAATTTCT
Organism: Ginglymostoma cirratum; assembly: GCA_024137785.1. Lineage (NCBI taxonomy): Eukaryota > Metazoa > Chordata > Chondrichthyes > Orectolobiformes > Ginglymostomatidae > Ginglymostoma > Ginglymostoma cirratum. The sequence continues at coordinate 32,900,201 of JAHRHZ010000140.1, read as the reverse complement.
GCAGAAGGGTCTAGGCCCGAAAACGTCAGCCTTCCTGCTCCTCTGATGCTGCTTGGCCTGCTGTGTTCATCCAGCTCTACACCTTGTTGTCTCTTGGTCTAATAAGTGGCAAGTTACGTCCATGCCACACAGTGCCAGCAGAAAACCATCTCCAACAGGCGTATATTTGATCATCTCCCCTTGTCTCTAATATAATTGAAACCTGAACTAACCACCTGCCATCAATCAGAAACTGAACTGGACCTGTATTAGTATGATGGCTATAAGAGCAAGCCAGAAAATAAGAGTCCGCTGGCAAATAATATACCATCTGACTCCCCAAAGCCTGTTCACTTTCTACAAGGAACAAGTCAGGAGGGTGGTGGAAAACCCTTCAATTGCTAGTAAAATTAACTTCCACACCATCCAAGAAGCTTAACATGATCCACAGCAAAGCATATTGGTATCCCATCCAGTGTCTTCGACATTCATTCTTTCCCACACTGATGCAGAGTGGCAATAGTATATACAGTCCACAAGATGCACTGCAGAAAATCATCCAAGGCTCCTTCAATAGCATCCTCTGAACCATCTGTCTCTGTCACACACAAGGACAAAGGCAGAAGATTCATGGAACAACAGCACCTGCAACATCCCCTTTAAGCCACTCAACATCCTGACTTGGAACTATCACCCTGTGGCAGCAAAGTAACAGTTACAATGTCCTACAACTCCCTGACAGCATTGTGATTGTACCTAAACCATACGGACTGCAATGATTCAAGAAGTAGGTTTACTGCTACCTTCTCAAAGGGAACTAGGGATGAATTATCAATGCTGGCCCAGTCAGCAACGCCTTATCCCCTAAATGAGTAAAATGTACTTTGAATTAATTATACTTTTGACTTAAAATTCTGTAGCTTCATCATGTGTATTACCTGCTGCTCATTATTTGGCTAATGATCTCATAAACTGATGCACTCTAGTCATATAACAATGTAACACTCTTGGATATAACATTTGAGGGTTTCCACTCTTTACAAATGGTTTAACAGTATAACCCATGAATCTATCCTGAGGAAGGGTCACCGTACCCGAAATGTCAACCCTGCTTTTCTTCTTCACAGATGCTGCCAGACCTGCTGAGCTTTTCCAGCAACTTCTGTTTTTATTCCTAAGTATAACCCACGCTCTAGGTTTAATGTCTCATCCAAATGACAGTACCTGCTCATATTAGCAACAGAATGTCAGTAAAGATTTTGTACTGAAGGCGCTACAAATCTCTAGAGTGGGACTTAAACTCACAACCTTCTAATTCAGAGGCAGCAGTTCTACCGAAAGAGCCATGAATGACACTTACAAAACATATTGGGACCCATCTACTCACCACCTACCTCCAATGTAGTAGCAGTGCTGATATTTGACAGACACTCTGATGCGTTAATTTGCTTGTGAATACTGGATATAGCTTAAATCCTTTATGCCAATCCTTAGACAACAGGACAGAATGATAGAATTCTTAAGGCAGAGACGGAGACCATTTGGCATACCTTACCTGTACATATTCTTCAGACAAACTTTATTAATTAGTGCCAATCTCCAGCTAATCTCACTTCTGAAACATTACGTAAGCTTTCCCCATACTTCCACTGCACATAATTTTAAAGCTGCAATTCTAAGGGTCCTACTTTGATGGCACAAGCGTTGTAGGCACAGAACTGACTACCCAGATGTTGACAGAGCAGTTCTCAACTGCCCTACCAGACACATGACATGCCTCTTTGCAATGTAGGAACATCACACAGCTACGGTTCTAAGCAATATTTTATTCTGGATAAAGGATAACCAATCCCTTTGATCCCAAAGTCTAAGTAACAACATTCTCACAATACTTTTTGACTTCATTTTTTATGACCGATCTCTCATTTGGAATCTCATCACACATCTTTGAAAATCCATATACACATTTACCATAATCTCATTATGTATACATAGATTTCTGCAATTGATTAACTTCAGACAATAAGGCATAATCAGTCTTTGCAAATCTATCATGATTGGACTTAACAATCTGCCTTTGCTTTATAAAGCCTAATTGCAAGTAATGTTACAAACATTAAAACCTCTACTTTAACTCAGTTGGTGCTAGCATGGCATAATCTTGTGACCATTTATGTATATCATGAGAAGAGGGTGCTAACTGGTCAGGTAATCATTGGCATGAAGACACAGTAGGAATAGTTAACTGTCAATCTTAATTCACAGTCCAGGCAGATAGATTTTGATTGGCCAGCACGTTGTCATGGGATGCAGCAGAATTTCAATTACAAACAAGGTCAACTCCTTAAGATTCATTAACCCACAGGTGCCATTCTTCTTTCTCCACTTCATCCAACCATAAGGTCATAAAACAGAGGAGTAGAAGTAGATTATTCGGCCCATTGATTCTGCTCGGCCATTCAATGAGATCATGGCAAGTGTAATCATTCTCAAGTCCATCTTCCTGCTTTTTCTCTGTAATCCTCAATTAGCTTACTGATTAAAAATCTTACTATCACAGCATTGAATATACTTAACAATTCAACCTCGACAGCCCTGTGCAGTAAAGAAATCCACAAATTCACTATCCTCTGAGAGAACAAAAAACTTCTCACCCCTGTCTTAAATGGGTCACCCCTTAATCTGACTCTCCCACAAGGGGATACAACCTTTCCACATCTATCCTGTCAAGCACACTAAAAATCTTACATATTTCAGTAAGATCGCTTCTCATTTTGCTAAACTCCAACATACACAACTCAACCGCTCCACACGAGAAAATCTCTCCATAACTAGGATCAACCTAATGAAACTTTTTTGGACTGCCTCTAATGCCAGTACATGTTTCCTCAGATAACGGTGCTAAAACTGTTTACAGTATTCCAGGTGTGGTCTGATTAGTGTCATGCATAGTTTTAACAACATTGTCCTTATTTTTGAGCTGCATTCCTTTTAGAATTAAAGCTAATATTCCACTCGCCTTCCCCATTACCTGCTGAACTTGTATGCTAGCTTCTGTGATTTATCTCCAAGGACCCCCAAATCCTTTTGTGAAGCAGCATTCTGCAGTCTTTCTCTATGTAAGCAACATGCATCTCCTCTATTCTTCCTGCCAACTATACACTTTCCCCTCATTATATTCTATCTGCTAAGTTTTTTTTGCCAACTTGCTAAACCTGTGTATATCCCTCTATAGACTCATTATGTCATCCTCACCACTTATGTTCACACTTACTTTTGTGTCATCCACAAAACTGGCTGTAGTAAATTCAAGTCATCAATATATGTTGTAAATATTTGTGGCCCCAGCATTGATCCCTGTGGCACACCACTGGGTACAGTACACCATCCTCAAAATGTCCCCTTTATCCCAACTTTGTCTTCCATTTGTTAGCCAAACCCTTATCCATATTGATATGCTACCTCCAACACTATGGGTCTCACTTTTTTAAGCATTTTTATGTGCGTAGCTCTACCTTTTACCGTTTGGAAATTCAAATATATAAAATGTAGTGGTTCCCCTTTATTGATCCTGCTTGTTAGTGCTTCAAAAATTCAAATACATTTATCAGGCAAGATTTCCCTTTCAGGAAGTCATGTTGAATCCACTCTATTATGTTATGTATTTCTAAACACTCTGCTCTTGCATCCTTTCTAGTAGGTTCAAAACATTTTTACAATGACAGATGGTAAGCTAAATGACCTATAGTTACATGTTTTCTTGTCTTCCTGCCTTTTTGAATAGGAGAATATCGGGACTGTTTCCAAATTTAAGAATTCTTGGAAGATTAATATCAATGTATCCACTATCTCTGTGGCAACTTACTTTAGTACTCTAGGATGCATCTCATTAGGTCCAGGAAATTAGTTTCCTGAGCACTTTTTCTCTATTGATAGTTACCGCATTTATTTCCTCCGCAACGCTTACCCCTTAATTTATTATTTTGAAATACTATTAGCATCCTCTACCATTGATGCAAAGTGTTTATTCAACTCCTCCATCATTTCCTCCTTCCCCATTATTATTTCCTGGACCTCATTCTCTAAGGGACCAATGTTCACATTTTATATATTTAAAGACCCTCTCAATGTTCAGTTTTATATTACTTGCTGGCTTACCGGTATTTTGCTCCCCATTTATGTTGTTTTGGTAATATTGTTAGCTTTTAAAACTTTCCCAGTCCTCTGGTTAGCACCAATCTTTGCCACATCATAAGTTTTTTTTTCAATATGACACTCTGCTTAACTTCCTTGGTTAACAATCGTTTGTTTATCCCTTTCCAAGAATCCCTGTTTCTCAACGGGATATACCTTTGTTATGAATCATGAACTATTTCCCCAAACATCTGTCTATGTTTAGCACGGTGACTTCTGACCCAAGTTTCTCACTCTCAACCTGAACACAAAATTCTACCACGTTATGGTCACTGTTTTCCAGAGTTGATAGAAGCACCAGAGTAACGTGGCCAGTTTGACTCTCATGTCAAGGGCATTGTTGGCCCTCTGGTGCGTCAAGAAAGGTTCAAAACAAAATAAAGTAAAAATGCAGTTATTTCAAAAGGCCCAAGAATTTGAATGAAGAATCCAATCAGGGTAGTTGCAAATAGATTTCAATGTGCATTAGAATCCCAAGTTTTATCAGGACTTCAGATGCTGGATGGTCCAGTACCACACTATTCCTCAATTTCTACAAGGAACATGAAATCAAGGCAGTGGAAATTTCAGAGATAGAGCGTGGCTTCTTCTGGAATAGTACTGGAGGTTTACGGGCAATCTAACATAGAGAGGTGGGTTCTATTCGAGATATGGTGTGATTCTAGTGGAGCTACCAAGCGAACTTGATGACCATATCCATCAGGCATAAAGATAACGCCCATTTCCTGTTTTACTGTCAAAATAAATTGTCCGTACACATTTTCTTTGTACGCCTTAACATCACTCTTCCATAAAATTTCAATAACAGCTCTTTTGCTTGATAATAATCTCCTGTGGGAGGTGAAAACAGAAATAAGATTCTATTTTTGCTAATGTAGTGAAGAAAAATTCTGAACAAATGTCTGTGATTTCCAAGTGCCATTGTGCAAATGTTCAAGAGATTACTACACATGAACATCAATTCAGCAACTCAACACGTGATGTATTTTAGCACAAATGACAGTTTGTATTAAAATTGAAATGCAGTGTCCAGTACTCTAAACAGAAAAGCAAACTGTCCTTGAGCACAGGGGTGCACATTCCCTTTGCAACGTGAAAAATGCATAAAGATAACTTCTTTGCTCTGGATGGGAAATATAGCTGCTGCAGAACAGGTACGTAGAGACAGGAAAATTGCATTGTTCACTATCAGCTGTGTCCCAGATCTCTACCTTTCACCAGATTTCCCTCCATGTGTGTTGCAAGTGATGTTTTGTACTCCATTTGCTCTCATCTTAAGATTAAGCAATGTTTTCAATATTACTACGAATGGTGAATCTACTTAACCAGATGGGGACACATGCTGTGATGTATTCCCCTGCATGAACTTGCTGCACATTCTGTTTGCCCGTAATGGGTGATCTGAACTAGAATGACCTTTTCATTGACAGTGAACAACAGCTATTTCTCCTAACTTTTCTCCTAGCTTTTTCCTAGCTATTTCTCCTAGCTTTTCCTCCTAACACTTCACAGGTTTTAATGTAGTCATTAAGCTATCTTTCTCCATTGCTTCTCCCATGTTAACTTCCTTACATGGCACTACTCCTGCCACAGTCAGCGCTGTAAACAATTTATTGCTCCATCTCTACACTACTGTTCCTGGATTCTGCCAAGGGTCCTGAAGAAAAGCTGCATCTGAGGGCCTGTTTTCAAATAGGCAGGCTTACTGATGCTATCTGAATCTGAGAACCCATGCTCTAGGGGATAGTTAAATTCAGTGGTTGTCAGATTCCTGAATTTTTGAGCTACATTTAAAAGCATCACAGAGTCCACCAGCAAATCCAATGAATCAACATTACAAAAACAGGTCATCGAGACACTGATACAGTTTTCAAAAACGTAAATAATTTAATCAGAAGTACTGGAAACATTCAGGTTAGTTCTGATGAAGGGATACTCCTGAAGTAGTCAGCTGGCTTTCACCATCCCATGACTACGTGTTTGATAATGGGGCAGGGGAGGATCGTTAAATTCAGTGCATGACTTTCCCAATGCCTTGATGCTCAACCATGACCTGTCTCCGATTTTACAGTGAGTAGGAAAGACATCAGGCAACCCTTGGGCCTAATGAGGAACTTTTGTGCCTCACGCTGCCTCTGTTGCTATGAGAAGGCCTATGCCTGAGCTTGGCAGCTTTCACTGAGAGGACAGATATTGAGCAAGAAAGGGAGACATGGAGAACCTCTTCAGGAATCAAAGCTGCACTGAACCCTTCCATTGCCGTCCAGCAACGCGCCCCCTCCCCACCACCCCAGCTCTCTCACCCCACCTCAATGGGACTTAGCAGGCTGGTTTTGCTGATACACTACACTCGCCTTCAAATCCATCTCCATTACCTCTTTAGTGGATGCTGCATATAATCTCAGTCATAAGCATATCTCGAATCTGGCAGTGCTGCTGGGACTACAGAGTTGGCAGGTTTCTATGGTGGCACTTCCATCTCATAGGGGCCAGAAAGTTTGACCTTGAGAAGTGAATGCTGCTTCCAGTGTAAGATGTCTGAGGTACATTTGGCTTTTTGATGGGTGGACTCATTTCACTTGGGCGGGCGGGGTGTTTGTGTGGGGCAAGTACTCTGTAAAATCCAGCCTATTGATAATTTTTCCTTGTTCACAAGTGTTACCTGACCTTTATGTTTCTGATAATTCGTGCTACTTTTTCAGAAGTACTCAAGTTTTTTTTTATAAAAACTTAATTGGATTTTCACTGGAATCCAGCAATACAATTAAATTAATTGTATTTCACAGTGCAGCATTCGTCACAGCACGGTGCACAGTGCATGCCAGGAACAGTGAGCTGGGTTAATATTGTATAAAATACCTGCACAAACAGACGATGTACCTAGAGGAAAGTGTCAAAGTATGATTTCCCAACAATACCTATTATCAGACAAACTGTTCAAATATGCATGTCACAAAGTGTTTCCTGTTTCCTGTTTGCTGTTAGTTCAAGTTAGGCTCACTCACAATCCGATAGCATTTTTTTTAAACTTAATTTGAGCAATAAGCACTTTCAAGCTGCAAATTACAATTGCAAACTAAACATCTTCAAAGGTCTTCCTATTTGTAACTATAAATACATTATAAACCATAAAACCTAGCTGCCTGATTAACTACTGACACAAAGGACTGAATGCTAGTTCAGCAGGTAGTGTTTTCTACTTCAGAGTGTCAAGAGTATAGATAGAAATTTATTGGCACAGGGGATGAGATTGAAGACAAGGGCTGGTTTGAAAGTGTTAAATAACTCTTTGGAATAGAAGCCTGATGTGCTCTTGCTACTGATAAGTTTTTACGAGAGGTAGTTGGGTAATGGGTGCAAAAGCTTGCTTGGTGACTCCAGGCAGGCAATTAAGCCTGTCATAGAAGCTAACTGAAACAGTACTTTGAGGAGGTTCCTAAATTTTGCAAAAGGTGCTGGTAGTGATATGAAATCTATTCTATTCTAAGTGACACCACCAAGCGTTATTGAACACAGCAATACACAGAAGATGATAAGAGAGGACATGTTTTCTGGAGCCTTGTAGAACCAGGCACCGATTCAACCTGTTCTGATGTCTCTATGACATAGCTCCTTTTGCAAATGCTCAGTAGCTATATTTAGAGTGAGATATAATTCTTTTTACTCTAAATCCCCCCAAGCTCTTTTACAGTATCCTTTCTTTTTTACCATTAACATATAATTGTTAATTTTTAACAATTTTACTTTCCTCTTGTCCTATCAAAGTCTTTTTTATTTGAGTAACTGATCCCCAACAGCGTTCTCTTAAAGGACATACAGGATGTAAGTGCTTTCTTGTCATTTCCTTGTAGGGCCAACATTTTGATGGAGTGGAATGACTGCTTCTGACCACATCTGATCTTTGGCCTCTAACTCTCAGAAGACTTGAATCTAGCTGCTGTGAAGACGAATCAAGGAGAAACTGATTTGAATGAGAAGACTCCAGGACTCGAATGATCACAGCCTCTTAAAACGGAATTGAAGTTACATTCCCTCTTCTATCTGCTTTGCTCTCTGATCTGGGATGAGTGTTATACAGGACATACCGATAGTAATTTCTACTTTTATGCTGAACCTTATCAGATGCACTCTGTCGTGTCAGTAAAATTGCTACCTATGTGGTTATATGCAAGCTTTTGCAGATTCGATGACAGCATAAATAGTTGCAATAGGTGGCAGCTTTGTGGCAATTGAATGCACAGATCCTCAGAGCTGAGGTTTTGTTACAAGTCTCAGGATCTCTCAACAAATTTTCAGACTGCAGCAAATCAAACGTTCAGCCTCAGTGAGCTCCTCACTGCACAACTCACAGCAGTCACTCAAAACTGACATGGTCCGTGTCACTCCTTCCCCAGAGTGTCACAGAGACTGAGAAAAGGTGCAGGCTGGAAGAGCGCTAATGCTGCCTCATTCCACTCCATGAAGTCACAGCAGCTTTAATGTAGTCAGGCTGAGCTGTCCCCACAGCATCAGGAAGGCTACAGCATGAAGCCAAATCCATCTGGTGTTGTCGTTCTCAGTGCCTGAGAGACTACTTCAGTCCTCCAGTCTTCTCTTAACAGACAGTTGGATGGCAGTGCACAGACAATATTCCAAAGGAAATTCAGTGTTGGAAACAGTTAGTTATACATTGAATAAGTGGATTTTCTGAATAATAACTGAAGTGACATGGCATTATATGGTTAAAGAGAGAGATAATTAATTTATTATGAAGCATGACACCTTGATCTCAATCTGAATATATAGCACAGAAGGTTTGGAGTACAAGTGGAAGGAAGTATTGCTCCAATTGCCCAGAGATTCAGTGACACCTAACTGGAGTAGTAAGTGCTTTTTTGGCTTTGATAATTAAGGAAGGGTGTACATATACTGGAGGTGGCACAGAAAACGTTCATTTGATTTATCCCCGGATCAAGAGAATTGTCCTATGTTGAAATGTAAGACCATGTTCTTCAGAGTTCAGAAGAATGACAAGCAAGCTGATTGACACATGCACTATTCTGAACAGGCATAATAGGATAAACACAGAAAGTCTTTTTCTTCCCTTAGTTGTAGAATTTATATCACAGGGGCAGAGTTTCAGGAATAACGACTGATCATTAAAGACTAAGATGAGGAGAAATTTCTTCACACATAGGGCTGTGAATTTTTGAAATCCTTTACCTCAGCAGATTGTGGATGCTATATCATTGAAAATACTTAAAGCTGAGATTATCAGTATCTCAGAACATCAAACGATATGATGAGTGGACAAGAAAGTGGAGCTGAAGTGGAATATCAGCTATACTGTGGGTGGCATGGTGGCTCAGCGGTTAGCACTGCTGCCTCACAGCACCCAAGGGCCCAGGTTTAATCCCAGCCTTGAGTGACTGCATGTGTGGAGTTCTCCCCGTGTCCGCGTGGGTTTCCTCTCACAGTCCAAAGATGTGTAGGTTAGGTGGCTAGCCAATGGAACTTCAGGGTTGGGGGGAGGGGGTGAGTCTGGGTGAGATGCTCTTCAGAGACCCGGTGTGGATCCACGATCAAATTCATTCAGAGACCAGGCTAGAAAGGACTGTCTGATTTACTCCTGCTCCTATTGCCTTTGATAGTATGATGTTGCAGGAGATAGTTCTCCCGGTTGGTTCCCAAGGTTCCAAGGTCTTTGTGAAGACTCCTTATATGGGAGCTTGGCCATCATATGGATGTTTTAAAATACCCTCCTCCTCTAGTTAAGATGCACAGGAAGAGTTCAAAAACAGCAGACCTGTTATCTGCTCGGTGAGGTCACCTCAAAACAATCTATTCATTTACAATATAGTATCTCAAGTTGTATTTAAAATCAAAATAACGTGAGTGTGGATGGCATTGGATTAGAATGGTTTCCAGTGACTTTACCCTTGTATTCAGTTGAATTTGGCTATCTTCGTACATAACAATTTACATGACATTGGCGACTTCCTGATCCCGGAAATGAAGTCACAGGCCATCTTGAGATGGAAGTGCACTGAGAATTGCTTATTTCTATTGTCGTGATTGGACAGAACCAAGCACGACCCATTTCAAAAGGCAATCAGAAGATTATTTTGGGGGAATGGTGTGGTCAAATAACAAGGAAATTGAAATTTACCCTTTGTTCAATTTTCTAAGACACTGTGCGCAGAATTTTAACCTCCCCCTGGAGCAGATTGGCAGGTAAGCATAAAGTTGTGTGTGATTCTGTAGGCCTCACCCAGCCGTTAGATGTTGCTGGTGGAGGAGGGAACTAAGTTTGAAATCCCAAACCTCCAGCTATTTGTCGGAAAGTGGGACGTTCTTCCTTTAGCAGCCCCCTGAGGTCAGAGACCTTTCCTCCCAACCCAGGTTTACCCTCTGTTTCTGGCTGGTGCCACATCATTCTGCCCCCATCCGCCGAATCCCCCACTCCCTGCAGAGGCATGTTCTAACCCAGCCTGATGATCAAACTTGTCTAACTTATCTTCTTATTCAGCTCCAGTGGTGATCTTCATCGGTGAGGGGATTCAGTCAGGTTGTAGTCACTACTCTCAGAGGTGCTACTGGGAGCTGACAGCAACCAGCCATTAGATTGACCAGTTTCAGAAGGTGAAACATGCTGTCTCATTTGGTGGTGGGTGGGAGGCACATGGAGGAAGTCTTGACTGAGCCACTTAACTATCTCCCACAGCCACTTACTGGAGATTAACATCAATTTGTTGTCTGGGTCGGGGGAGGTGGGGATGAGAGAACGTCCGTTTATAAAATATCCCCATACCAAAAGTAAAATACTGTGCATGCTACTAGGAATCTCAAATACAGACAAAAAGAACAGGTACACTCATCAAGTCAGGCAGCATAAGTGAAGGGAAAACAGAGCTAACATTTAATATTGATGACCTTTCATCCTATATCTTTTGCTGTTACCTTTCAAGCAAGAGAATTCGTGCAGAATATATAAGCCATTGCTTACATGAGTTATTCAGTCTGACCCACTGCCAGCAATCTTTAGAACTCATGTACACTGAAAGGTTTTATCTTCTTCATTCCTTTGAAAATAGTGCAGTCAGTCAGTCATGATCAAAGCAACAACTGCGCTGATTTCACTCATATTAATCACAATGTCACAAAGAGCCCACAGAAAGATAAATATTCATTGACTAGAATCCAGTTGGTTGAGCCCTTCAGTGACTGCGGCATGTTGATTTGAAGCATGTCACTTGGCTGTTTTCATACATATTGTTAGGTATTATTGGCATAAAACACATAAATGTCTGACACTATACATTAACAAAGCCTTTGTAAACAATACCTGATTGTACAGTGAATGACAGGGAACAATTTGCAAAGCAACCTTCCTCCAATACTGTCACATCACTGGAACTGGAACAAAATCAATGACATTTCCTTTGATGCAGAGTTAAAAGACAGCCATTTCAAAGCTATTGGAAACAAAATAAACCAACACAAATTTTACAACTTGAGACAATATGCAATCTATATGTGATGAATGACATAAATGTACAAGATTTGGTATTCAGCATGTCAACATTTACTTTACTGATACAAGCTCTCGGTCTGGCTTTGAGATTCTCTTCAGGGTCAGTAATGGGCATAGTTGGAACACTTGCAGAATCATTTCTAGACTACACAATGTCTAACATGCAATATCAAAACCTAGGGATTTTAAAACTTCCTTTAATTAATGAATAAAAACAAGATGGATTCTAATACGGATATGAGCTCTGACTCATCTGAGTCTATGGTAGTCTCTACGCTCAAATGTGCCACTAAGATCTGTACAGAAATGAATGTGGAATGAGTTAACTGGCTGTTGGTTGTCTCTGTTTGAAGTAGACGATGAGTTAAGATATTCCACGAACTGGCTGTTCTAGCATTCAGGTAGTTGTTTAATAATTATAGCCTCATTTAAAGTCAATGTAACGTGAATAATTCCTAAATCTTCTGTGATGCAAGAAAAAAACCAAATATCTTGAAATGTGCATATACCATATGCATGAATATCACATAGGTTTACATTTTAGCTCATTCACAAAACATTTACTAAGCTCTTTTCAGAGTTTAATTTGGTCTACTGCTCCGTTCTCTTATCTTTTTATCCATGTGTTTGTTTTTCATCATGACATGTAAAGATATCTCATAGTCCCATCTTTGAGGCACATTATACCTGTATTATTACAATCAAAATCTGCTGTCACATATCTTGTAATTATTGGCATGAGTTGTTAGTACGAGCACACTCTGATTTGAATCCTTTTTCTTTGCTAAGTGTCAGTTATGTTGGGCTTTTTTGGTGCATTTTTAGCTATGAGGCCTGGCAGAATTTCTCACCATGTCTTACCAAACTTGTCTCATTAGCTACCTACCCCATGCCTATAGCATCCCTCTTGTCTGATTCTAGCCCCATTTTGCCACATGCCATTCCACATGGGGAGACGATGGCCTAGTGGTATTATCACTGGACTGTTAATCCAGCAACCCAGATAATGTCCTGAGGACCTGGATTCAAATCCTGCCTTGGCAGATGGTGGAATTTGAATTCAATAAAATATCTGGAATTAAGAATCTGATGATGATGATCATGAACTGTTGTCGATTGTTGGGGTAAAACCCATCTGGTTCACGAATGGCCTTTAGAGAAGGAAACTGCCATCCTCACCTGGTCTGGCCGATAGGTGACTCCAGACCCACAGCAATGTGGTTGACTTTGGACTGCCCTCTGGGCAATTGGGGATGGGCAATAAATGCTGCCTAGCCAGCAATGCCCACATCCCCTTAATGAATAAAAAAAGAATTCTGGGAATTACTTGGTATTTAATGGTCATCTACTGAAAGACCATAATCCCTGGTGCCAATACCATATTTATTTGGCCTCTGTGCACATGGACAAGCACTGGCATTCTGAAGCTTCCATTCCAGTTTGATAGATTCCAAAGTGGCTAATAATGACACGCAGATTCTGCAACATGTTTGATAGCTGCTAGTTGAGAGGTCAGGCAAATGAGGTAGCTGTCATTCTCTCTGATGTTTTGATTGTGCCTCTGCATACCCCCAAAGATGTTTCTTGGCGCATTCAGTGTCTTCTCAAATAATACTACTCCATTTTGATTGGTCGCAATTCAAGGATTCCCATGAGTCAAAGGGCAATGTTTGGTCCCTTCTGAGATATTTTGAGGACACCCATACAGTTTTCTGCTGTCCTTTGGGAACATCCTACTATCATTGAGTTCCAAATGGTATAATTGCTTCAGGAGTCTGGTGCCAGGCAAACAACAACATATGTTGTCAAGTGGGGATGGTTTTGAGTGCTTGATATTGCATGCCTGAGTTAATGCACAGTGCTCTGGGTACAATACTCTTCTCATACTTCTGTCTGAATAAGTATACCCAAAAAAACCATTGAAGGTATGAACAATACACAACAGCATTCTAACCTTTGACCCCCTTAAGTGAACAGTTGGTACATAAGCAAATGTCTCATTGATGTTTCTGCAGCTCTTTGGTTGTGAGCCTGCAGCTTAGAACTTCAATTTACATACACATTCAATGATCTGTCCTACCTAGTAAGTATTAATTGCCCTAGAGACTAGGTGGCAGTATTCATTATGAAAGGCTTGATAAGTTTACAAACACTCAACCATCATTTCACCCGACTTGAAATAGTTTCAAATTTGCATTGCAAACAAAGCACTTTGAAATGGCCTCCATTTAGATGCGACGAGGTCACGTTGAGGGGTGAGGGTGGGTCATGCTGTCGGGTGTGGGAGGGTCATACTGATTGGAGTTTCAGGAGCATTTTTATCTTCTATAGAAGATAGAACAGAATAGTGTCATTTTAGTGTGGTATTTTATATTAGGAACATAGAAGCGGGAGTAGGCCATTCAGCCCCTTGAGCTTGTTCCACCATTCGATGAGATCGTGGTTGATCTTTGGCCTAACTCAATATATCTGCCTTTGATCCATAACCGTTAATACCTTCACTTAACAACAATTTATCTCAGATTTAAAATTAACAATGAATCCAGCATCAACTTCCATTTGTGGAAGAGAGTACTAAACATCTACCACCATTTGTGTGTAGAAGTGCTTCCTAACATCTCACCTGAACGGACTGGCCCTAGTTCTTAGCAGACTGTGCTCTATGTTCTGTCATGGACTTTCCCTGAATGATAATCAAAAACACAACCTCCAAACCTGAAAACACAATAGACGCATGTTTTCCCTAAGATGATTTGGTTGCCCATAACCAAATCCAGTAATTATCTGAAACAACGTGGTTTCCTAGAAATGCTTTGTTTTAAAAGATCCATTAAACTTGTAAAACAAAACAATCCAGTAAATCAAATCCTTCAATCTAAAATCCACAATCAATAAATGTGAAGCATCTTCCCTAACTCCTCCCTTGAAAAAAATTGAAATTGATGTTGCTTTGAAAGTAATATTGTACATTAAATATGATCTGTTGGAAGCACTCAGCCTCATGAACTGAATTGTACCTCATTTCATATTTGTAATGAAGTTGTCAGTTCTTTGTACCAACACGGCCTTAAAACAAAACGCCTTGATTATACAACCATATTACCTCAACAAAATAAATCTCCCTTCTGGCAGATATTGTTTTGAAGTATCAGGAAAATAAATTGTCAGCGGTGCATCTCCACAACTGAAATGAATAATCCAACCTGACCCTGAACTTGTTTCCATGATTTGGACGTGGATACACTCTGTTTCACTTATAGCCTATGAGTTGTTTATCACTTTAGGTACACATTATTCTCTGCATTAAGAACATTTATTGTTATTTTAGGTTCTGCTCAGGCAATCTAACAATACTCAGTCAAAAAGTCAGGCAGGATAACTTGTAACTTGCAGAAAAGATTTACAAGAATGTTGCTGGGGTTGGAGGGTTTGAGCTACAGAGAGGGCCTGAATAGGCTTGGGGCTGTTTTTCCTGGAGCATTAGAGACTGAGGGTTGACCTTTTGAAGTTTACAAAATCATGAGAGGTTTGGATAGGGTGAATGGCCAAGGTCTTTTTCCCAGGGTAGAGGAATCCAAAACTACAGGGTATAGTTTTAAGGTGACAGGAGAAAGATAGAAAAGGGACATAAAGGGCAACTCTTACATGCAGAGAATGGTGCGTGTATGGAATCAGCTTCCAGAGGAAGTGGTGGAAGTGGGTACAACATCAACATTTAAAAGGCATCTGGACAGATACTTGAAAAGAAAGAGTTGAGAGGGATATGGGCTAAATGCTGGCAAATGGGACTAGATTAATTTTGGATATCTCGTCAGCATAGACAAACTGGACCAAAGAGTCTGTTACTGTGCTGTACAACTGTATGAGCTATATAACTTCTCAGGCTCAATAGCAGCTTGCCTAGTTACTGTGAAGCAGAAAACAGTGGCAAAGGACAAATCATCTCTCATTTTTGTCTCTCTTTGGGTTGGGGTTTGGCACTGGGAATCACAACCTCTCTCTCGAGCATCAAATAAAAATCAAGGAGTGAATGCTGGCATTTTGCCCATTTCTACAGAAATCTGGTAGAGTGTGACATGTTTTGGTGTGCTAAGACTCTGAAATGGTAGATAGCAAGATCACCCTCACTGATGACTGGAGTTGTGTGTACCCACCATATTGGTATATACAATAAAAGCATGTGCATTGTAAGTGCCTGAAACAGGTCTCAAACCCTTTTGTGTATGCAGATAAAGGGTTTATCACTTGCTTGAGGCACCATCAACAATGTTAGATTGCATTGAAGCACCTGATTCTAGTGTTGGCTGTGTTCAGGAAAACCATGTCTACATGCAATTTCAAAGGAGAATCTTTAGACCAACAGCAAAGAGGTAAAGTCGTTTAAAAGAAAACTTATCTGAATTTGGCATTGGGGAGAACTGGGTACAACTTATAACCCTTTTACTGTGACCTTGATTTGGCCCAGTTATCTTGATCTCTTCTAATTGCAACCTCAAACTTCCCAACACAAGCACCTGCCTCTTTTGGCCCTTGTCATCCATTCCCTTTAAGGACTGTTTAGGGCTACTGCTGACATGCAGTGAAATGATCTTCAAGGCTTCCTCTTCTTGAGCTTTGTGTGGATCACCGTTAGCAGTCTGCAAATTACTGACTGGATGATAATGAGACCTAACAGTCGACAAGAGCTGCACCTCAGGCCTGTCTGTTGAAACTCGAGGGTTCTTGTGTTCCCTCAGCATGCCCATTGTTTTGGGTGCAAATGAATTTATTTTGGCGGCATAAAATGATGACAGCTGCTGAACTTGTCCAAACGACACACATTAATGCTGCTGATACTTACATGTTGCCAGTTCTATTTTCCGCTTATGAGGAGGATCTTGAATAATTTTGTTAATGTCACCTCGACCTTCAAGTTCCACAGGTTTTTCCCACACTGACAGTTGTATTGAGGGGTTGAAAAAGAAAACACGGTCATCTCCAGTCCAGACTACACACCTGTGCATATAAGAAATTGTATTAATAATTAATAGAAAAAGTATTACCAAAGAGATCTACTTTTGATTTTACTGAATGATTCCAGTAAGGTAAATAATTTATAGAAATTTAAAGTGCAATTGAGTATTGTGCATTTTTAGTTCTGTTTGAAAATATTGTTCAATTGAATCAGTTCAAGTCACAGCTCATGAGAGCAATGATTGTTGACAGAATAACACGAGATTAAATCATAAAACAATACAATTTAGGGATCCAAAGAAAATTTGCATTTAGCAAAGGACTTAGTCCTGCTTACAATTTATTTCAACTTAATAATGCTTGTTATTTGTTCTGACAATGCTGTAGTATTTAACATGCATAATCTATATGCATAAATTGTGCGGCAAATGACTTTAGAAGTTGTCACAATTGAAAGGAATATATGTAACAGAAACCTGCTCGCTTTATAGTTCTTATTCTTTTCATCTCCTCACTCTAAAGAAAACACAAATCTCTCTTTCAATCTTTTTACATCACAACCATTCCCAAGTTGAAAGTACAAACATAAAACGGGTTCATCAGTCTTTGCACTCCTAGTCAGGAACAAGCAACAGCCCCAATTTTAACCTCAGCTGCTCAAAGTGAGTGGGGCAGGTCTGGGTTGGCCCCCAAGATTTTCCTTCTATTTGAATCTGCATGGAGCAGTTTAGCAGTCGGAAAGTTCGCTTGGGCAATGGATCCATGGGTAGGTAATGGAAAAGAGTAGGGGGAGGGTCAGAAGAGCAGGGCCCAGAATAGACCAGTAATAGAAAAGATAAATATTCAAGGGGCCACAAAAATCGTCATCAAAAACAAAACCAATTTTTTTTTCCTCTGCAGTGGCCTCTTTAAGAATGTCTGGTTACACAACTCAATACTTCTCACAACTGGATGCTCCAAGGTATCGACCTGATAACTGAACAAAGGAAGCATAAGAGATACAGAAAGAAGGACAGACACTGAGCGGAAAACAGAAAGACTGACAAAGAGGCAATAATGGCTGTACATGAAATAACCTCCATCCTTGAAGTTACGTAAACATAGGTGTTGATTCCAGCAACAACGAAGGAGGCATAAGAAACAGTCAATAGCTCAGAGATAGAAGAGTGCAGTGGTGATCAGTTAATGCAAAAGATATGAAGAATGTAGCTGAGTTCAGTGTCAAATTGAATGCCAAGTTTTATCAAATTAAGCCAGAGCAGAAAGCAAGGGTTTAATGATCTGCTGAGAAGCAAAATCTCATAGGGTAGGATAGAAACAAAAGTAGGCCATTCAACTCATGCCTGCCATTCGATTCAACTGTAACTGATTGAACATTTCATTTCCTTTTACCCATCCCTATGACCCTTTACGTTGCTGATAGGAACAGGAGGCAGCATTCAGCTCATTGGACCTACCCTGCTATTCATTATGATTATGGTGGATTGAACACTGAGGATAGGAATAGTTGTCTTTTTGTCAACATTAATATGAAGATTTGCCTCACCAATAAAATGATGCATAACGTTGAAGGCACAGTGTCAAGCGTGAAGTTAATACCAGTGGCAGAGGGATAGGCTTGGACTGGATGATTGTAAATGTGGAAGTAAAATCTATGCATTTAAGTGTTCACTGACAAAGGCATAAATTACTGTCCATCCCTAATTATCCTTGAGAAGATGATGGTTTAACTGCTGCAGTGTATGTGATACAAGTACTCAAACAGTTCTGATAGGTGTGGAGATACAGAAATTTGGCCCCGTAATCAATCAATCTCCAAGCCTGGATGCGGTGTGATGGAGTACGGATCTTGGAGGTTACTGTCGAAGAGTTGCAAGTTGCTGCAGTGCAGCTTGTTAGTGATGCATTCTGTGACCACAGGGACTAGCTGGTGTAGGGATGAATCTTTAAGGATTCGGATGGGTGTGCTAATCAAGTGGGCTGTTAAACATTGTATGGTGGTAAGCTTCTTGAGTGTGGTTTGAACAGCTGTAAACCAGGCAAGGACAAATGGTGGGCAGAACAGCACAGGAAATATGCCAACTCAATGACAGCTATGATTGATGCTTCAACTCAGTCAAGACCATTTATAATCCAAGAACCCAAGGACCCAATCCACCAAGAGCCAGAATGGAGTACGACTCAAAGACAAAGGGCCAGTGAGCACTTTTTGGAAGAAACACTTTAAGGATCTCCTCAACCCATTCTTAGTTTTTGATGTCAGTGCACTTGACTAAAGCATGCTCCTTGCACCATCTTAGCACAACCCGGCCCAACATGAAACTGAAAAGGCCATTTGATAGATGAGAACCAACAAGGCCACCATTTCAGATAGAACCCCTGGCAAAATATTATAATATGGCGAAAAAGCATTCTTGGCTCGCCTCATCTGGAGGGAGAACATCATGCCAAAGGATAACTAAGATGTTGTTAACTGTGACCATCCTCAAGGAAGGATGATTGCAGTTACTAGAGAGGAGTATGCAGTTGTCCGCTACAAGAAGATCAATGCAACAATCCTTCTCAGTTACTTCCTCCACACTGCTGAAGAGTCCATCCCAGAGTCACAATGCAGACCCCGGGCATCAAGAGGCATAGTTGACGTGATTTTCACAACATAACAAGCTAAAACAAAAGTACAGAGAGCAGCAATATCTCTAAATATCCTTCTTTGACCTTACAAAGACCTTTGACTGCCAACCAGGAGGGACTATGGAGTGCCCTCCTCAAATTTACTCATCCCCAAAAGTCTATCATGATCTTTTGCGCGATATGTAAGCTGTAATCTACATCTCAACACATGAGCAAGTTAGGGTCAAACAAGAAATGAATAAAGAATTGCAGATGCTGGAGATCTGAAACAAAAACAGAAAATTCTGGAGAAACTCAGCAGGTCTGGCAGCATCAGTGAAGAGAAGACAGAGTTAATGTTTCAAGTCCAGCGATCCTTCTTCAAACAAGGCTCTGTCATGGCACTGACTCTCTTCTCCACCTCCTTTGCCGCAACACTCCACCCAGTATCAGGGAAGATTCCCAATGGGGTGGAGGTTCTTCACAAAATGAGTGGGAAAATATTCAATCCATGTAACCTCCAGTGCAGAACCAAGACTACCCAAACCTCTTTTGTTAAGCTGCAATTTACAGATGGTTAGCTTCCATATGAGTATACTCAGGAGACAAGCACCAGACTATCACTGGGTGCATTTTAGGAGGCAAAAGAGAAAATGATTTAAAAGCCTTTCACCAAACTGCTCTCACTGCACAGCAGTGCCTGCCCCTCCCCCAACAAGATCCACAATTAGCCACTAAACAATGTGGACCAATTCCCATGCTTTGGGAACCTTCTTTCAGTGAGTGCAGATGTCAATGATTAAAAGTAACATCACCTCTAGTGTGCCCATGAAACATTTGGCTGTCTGAGGATCAGGGGTATTTGATTAAGAAGGTCTCAAAACTGCATGGCATGCACATTACTTGTTCCTTCGCAGTCATCCATGGATTGAAACTCCAAAGGTGCCGTTGTAAAGCGTTTTTGCAAAAGAAGCAAATATGAGGTCAGAATCTGGAAGTGTGGGAGTTTCAAATGAGGCATTGGCTGGTTATTTCAAACAAAATACTGTGCAGGTTTGCAGGAAAAAGACAGGAAATTGGCTCACATAAAATACTCAGAGGTCTGGTGCAGACACATAGTTTACTTGGCCTCCTGCTGCACCATAATAATTGTATAGTTCACTGCGATTAGTGGGAACTGAAAATAAGTTGCCTTGGTAATGGCACAAATAATGATGTGTCATTGTGGTGTGGGAGTAGTAAGCAAAGCTACTACAAGTGATTCTCTGTTGAGAGAAAGTGGATTAAAAGGAGGTAATAGTTTTAGAAAATGGAGTACCGACAGTGAATTTAAGGGCTGAGTTGATGACATGAGTTTGGAAAGAACAACATTTTTCCAGAGGAAAGCCAGCGTTACTATGAGACATGAATAGTAGTAAGGATTGGGTGGTTGTAGACTGTACCAGTGGTTTGAAAGAATAGCTGGTGAGCTTCAAGAAGAGATAAAGACTGAGGTAGCTGGGGTTTCATTAGCATCAGGCATTGGGAAGGAGTACAAGAGGAAATAGGGAAAAAGAGGGGCAGTTAAGACAGTGTTGGCGAAATGCATGATCTAGATTTTGAAAGGAAACGTATTCCACTTCGTATTTATTATTATGAATATTGTAGATAAGGAATGGAGTGGTAGGGACATAGGGTGCAAAGAATGAACATAAGTAGAAAATGTGGTTTGTCTTTGAACATAGAGTTTATGAATTGTTCTAGATCTCTGAAAGATCACAGAATATCTCTCAGAGAACTTGGCAATGTGGTGGAGGTCTAAATGTGTTTTCAAAATAATTAAGACAAAAATACATAACTTGAATGCAGGAAGGTAAGACAAGTCAGCTCTACAGACATCCAATGTAAAGTATGCTGAGATGATCATGTTAATTTGTGAATTTTCCAACACACTCCTGTTGTAACTCCTGCAGTTTGGGTGATATGGTTACAGACTATTTTGGGCTCCAGAACATGGCCTTTCCTCACATCAGACATGCATGGGAAAGTCTCTGCATGTTCCAAAGAAGACCACTAATGTCAGTGACCACATGATTCAGGTGCAGGTATATGCAAGTTTGGAAGTTCCTATGTCCTTTACTTAGCTATCTGGCTTGCTGAGTAAAACCAGACATACAGCTTAGACAATGGCAACTGTGGGTCAAACCTGCAATTAAGACTGTAATGATGACCATGAATCTGTTGTCAATTGTCAGAGAAAAAAAAATCCGGTTCACGAACATCCTTTCGGGAAGGAAATCTGCTATCCTTGCTTAGTCTGGCCTACATGTGACTCCAGTCTCACAGCAATGTAGTTGACTCCTAACTGCCTTACCGACAATAAGTGCTGGCCGAGCCAATGATACCCACACCCCCATGAATGAATAAAACAAAATCTGTGACTAAGATACACAAAACAGCCTGGACTTCACAGCTATGGCAATGTATAGTCATGCACCTGAACTCAATGGGATTGGCTTCAGGAATTTCAGAAGGGACAAGTGCCAGCACTTATGTTTGCAAATAGTCACTGAGTTTCTTTTGCTCCTGAAGAATTGTCACATGGGCTAACTAAATAATTATTGCAGGTGCCTACAGAGTTAAATCCCAGTCAAATTGCTAGATTTAGCAAAAAGTAAACATAAAGTGGGCAAAGCTGTGAAAACAATGGAAGAAAATCTCTCTAAAAAAAAATACACTGGTGTTGGTGTTAGGGGAGGGGGTTAAAAATTTGACACATTGACCCAGATTACATTCTGAAACATTACAGGTTGGCGGCAGTGACAGGGTAGGAAGCGCTCAGGCTCTGTGCCTGTACGTTCCTGTTCACCTGGCCGGCTGTATTCTTCTTTGATCTTTTGTTTTGTTTTGTTTCTTCAATCCTCTTTTGAATTAAACTTCGCCTTTTCTTCTTTTCTACAGCTGCCCTGGAGGAAGGCGTTTGCAAGGGCCTGCTGTGGAGGTGGCAGTGTGGTGGATCTGAATGTCTGTTCCTTGTGGCCATAGTGACCATGGCTTTATCAAAGGCTTCATCATTGGTGGGTTTGGTCTGTTCCTCCTGGTGGCCGTGATGGCAGTTTCAGTGGGGGCTATAGCGGTGGCAGCATGGTGGTTCCAGTTTGTTCCTCATGGCTATGGTGGCTTTGGGTGGTGACGGTTTGAGTGACAGTTTGAGCTGGTGAAGCGTAGGTGACTTTGTGGCTTCGGACTGTCGCTCCTTGTTATGGCAGCGATGCAATAGCTTCTGTGTCAGCTTCGCCAGTGACTGTGTGGTGTGTCCAACCTGGAAATCCTTGCTTTGGTGGCCTCAGGAGCGGCTTTGGTGGCAGCATCCTGTAGCCACTCCATTAACCCAGGAGCCATTGAGGGAACAAAGGACGAACTTTGTCCCAACTTTGTCTCAATTATTCCTTTTTTTAATTTCTGTAATTAAAATGGCGCCGAATTGTGGTGACTTGTACACATCTTGTATTGCTAAACACGGTAATTTGACTAAGATTTATACAAACTTGTATTTTCTAACGATAAATTGCTATTCTGTTCTATTTTATTGTATTATATTCTGTTTGGAGATGTCAAGGTAAGGAATGAAGCAACATTGATTACCAAGGACTTTGAAGAAAGTTACACACAAACATTTACTGACACTTTCTTGTTCTCAATTTAAATTTGCTACCACATCAATTGGAGCTCTAGGCATCTACCAACAAGCAGGATGATCAGCCAAGAACTTTGAAATTTTCCCACTGACAGCAAACCAGGAAGTAAAATGCCTTATTGTTTTAATTTCTCTGAAAAATAATATATAGACCAAAACAAATGACTGCAATATATTCATGGGATTAAGCCCAAAACTGAAATATCACAATGGAGAAACATGGTATACCATAAACATAAAAGTAGTTTTTCAGGGACCTTGAAACTGTTGACCAATAATAATGAGCTTAGTTTACCATTAAAAATCCAGTTACATCTCATTCAAAAAGTTATAGATTATTCAAAGATTTTTACAGCAAGATTAGTTGCATAAAAGAATACATTTTCATTAGTTCAGCTGTTGCTACTTGACTACAGTCTTCCTTTTTCTTCTTTCATTGGATATGAGCATTGCTGATAAGGCCAACATTTATTGCCTCTCCATAATCGCCCATGAGCATGTGCTGGTCAGCTGCTTTCTTGAACTGCTGCATTCTACAAGGCTGTCACAAATAGAGATCCAGATTGTCACCCAGCAGCATCGAAGTCTCAGCAATGTATTTACAAGTAAGGGTGATGCTTCAGTTATGGGGGAGCATGCAGTTCGTTCCCATGGGTCTGCTGCCCTTCTTGTGTTAAAGTCATGGGCTTGGAAGATGCTGCTGAAAGCACTTGGTGAGTTTCTGGGAGGCCTATCAGCAGCACAACCCATGGGGAAGCACAAAATTACCAACAGCAACTTCTGGATTATCTACAGGCCTGACTGTATCCCCCTTTATCCTAAACACACCTATTCATCATCCGAAAGGATAAGATGAAACGGGTCTGCAGAGGTTGAGTCGGGGAAAAAAAACAGACGTTAAAGGAAGAACACCCTGTAAGAGTTGAGGGTTTGCCTGTAGGACTTCGAATAAGTTGGATTCTCAGAGCTCCTTTGGTTTCCAGTTGCTGAGATTCAACTGTGTCTGTTGCAAAGCAATGGAAGGTCTCCAGATCAGATTGACAAGCGAAAGAGAGAACTCCATCCCATGTAAACCTCCATAGAAAATGGCAGTTTTCTTCTAATTTCCACTTTTCAATAGAGACTGTTTGTTGTTTCCAGCTTTGAGGTCCTTGTCCGACTCCCAAATCTGTGGCAATACAGAAGCCAAACATCCAGAGGCTGTTGCTAGGCAATCTTCAGCAGAAGGCCCCTTTCAAAACTCAGTCTGTTTGTCTAGCAACCAAGGCTACAAAAACATTGTCTGATCTCCCTACCAAAAGCATTGCTGGACACTACTTTTCCAAAGTTATTTGATTTCCCAGTAAACAGCAAATAACTCATCGTACTGTATGTCTTTCGATTTGTTCCAATAAATCACATAGTAAATCTGTTTTTCAACCTAGGAACTGTCCAAATCTTCTATTTCCCAATTTTTATAATCCACCAATATGTGTTTCTAATGTGACCAAAGTTTCACAGTGTTTCGAAGAATCAGTCAGTTTCTAAGAATCTAAGAGTCAGAGACAACATGGTGTGGAGCTGGAGGAACACAGCAGGTCAGGCAGGACAGAAGAAGGGTCAGAAGAAGAACATCAACTTTCCTACTCCTCTGATGCTGCCTGGCATTTTGTAATATTTGTTGGAGAAATAAAGCCAGAATGCATTAGAGATAACAAGCATGGGGCTGGATGAACACAGCAGGTCAAGCAGCATCATAGGAGCAGGACTGTGTTCATCCAGCCCCATGCTTGTTATCTCGGATTCTCCAGCATCTGCAGTACCTTTTATCCCAGAATGCATTAGATTTTTGAGAAAATATAATTATAAACTTGTTACAACCCATTTGAGAAAGCACATGATACTCAAACCACAAGCCCCCAGGATTATAGCAGAGTTAAAGATTTAATCAAATGAATTAAAGTCCTCAATTTTCTTGTCTGACTGAACTCAGGTTAAAAGTGGCAAGGCCTTTATTGTTAAAAAGAAATTACTATTTATTACAACTAAATCAATTCTATTCACAAGCGCACAAAACTAGAATTATCAACATACAACCTTATTAGTTGAAATTCTAACCCCTCTCTTAAACTCCTACACACACACTTGGACTGACAGACACAAACAAACAAACACAGATGTTGTGGATAGAGAAAAATAAAACAAAAGGAAGACAGTTCAATATCACCAGTCGACAGGATTCAATGAGACATGTTTTTTGCTTCCCAATTCCTTCTGATTACTAACTTCTTATTCTTTCCAAATTATTTTAGTACTATCCTGCAGGTACAGAGTAACTGGCACAGTAATTGTTCAGTTTTTCAGTCATTGGTTCAAATCAAAAGATTACAGCAACTGATGGAGAGAATAGCAGCTGTCTTCTGGATTTGGTTACTCCCACTGTGCAGAGAGAAAATAAGATAGGAACCCTTTCTCCATTGTAGCCTGGAAGCTTCCGCCTCTGTACTTACTTAAACTTTTCACCTATAAATCAGATAGTTGCAGTCATGCTGATCATTCCTGGCCCCATAACTGATCCCAAGTGCACAAACCAATCAGCAATCTTTCCCTGGGCGATGCTTGCTCTGAAAACACATCCATCTTATCTGACTGCTTAGACAAAGCAACTGTGTAAACAAAACTCACAATGACTTCCAGAAACCTGGTTGTTATAAGTGCAGCAACTGCTTCCACAGTCGTGGGTTTCAAAGCAGTCTGCATTTCCAGAGGTGGTGGGGCCCTCC
Organism: Ginglymostoma cirratum; assembly: GCA_024137785.1. NCBI lineage: Eukaryota > Metazoa > Chordata > Chondrichthyes > Orectolobiformes > Ginglymostomatidae > Ginglymostoma > Ginglymostoma cirratum. The sequence goes on along the minus strand of JAHRHZ010000140.1, from coordinate 32,874,514 downwards.
ACCTCCATCACTCCTGTTCCCCTCCGATGATTGGAACTTCATGTCTAGGACAGTCAACTTAAACCCTTGGAACATCAAGCTCATCCAGACACTAATACATCCTGGGGGTGTTGCCTGACCAATACTTTAGGGCCAATGGGCTCCACTGCTGGATCCCTCTAGTCCTGCTATAGAACCAGAGAGTTCGCTAAGATGTAGTGGGAGGGAGAGGAAGAGGAAAACCTACTGAGGGCACTTTAGTGACACAGCAGATAATGCTGTAGCTGATTGTGCACTTGTTTTTTTTTTATAAATGGCATTGCTTTCTCCTTATGTTTGGCTGTTCAACTCTCTATGTAGCCTCAATGTCTTAATTACAGCATCAGTCAGCACTCCATGGCCATAGATAATGTTCTATGGACAGAGGTCTGTGCTGAGAGCTTACTGCACCAACTGGAAGCAAAAGGAACATGGTGTATACAGGGCTGTGGGTGCTGCTGAGACCTTTGGCCTGCCTTGTACAACATTTAAACTTTTTCACTGCCTGTGTTCAAATGTATTGGTTTCAGTGTGTTGTTCAGCAATGTCTGTGCCTGGGAGATGCAAAATACATGCAATAGGATGTCCAGAGAATAGAAACTCTGTGTCCTGGTACAGTGCTTCCGAATCCCCTTCATAGTAGCCACTCCCATTAAACTTATAGGCTTCACACCTCCCCAGGTTTCTACACAATCCATCTACATGCATCCAAACTGGCCCGCCTCTCCCACCCAACTCCTGCATATGATGTGTTCAAGACCCAAGTGTGGTCATTCACTTCACCACCAACTGCACCCACTCCTCCCAAAGCCAAGCTGCTCCTCCTCCTGGAGCCAAGCTGCTCCTAACCATGGATGAACACCTCTTCTGCACGACCACTTCCCTGGCCACGCTTTACCACGCCCTGTGCTTGCAGATACCATTACATTCTTTCACAGTTGTCATCACCCTCCTCTCCAGTGTTCAGTTCTCAACCTCGGTGACTAACTTTCAGAGTCTCATTCTCATAGCAACAGTTGTCCTTGCTCCACTTACTCCTCATAGTTTCTGTCGATGGAACCGTCTGTACTGACCGTGATCCATCCTTTTGAGTGACCCAAATTGACACCACCAGATAGGAAGTACCCAACCCCTGACAAGTGATTCGGCATCTCCCTGGCCGCATTAGCTCTACCCTCTGGACTGGTCACTAGGGAGGCACAGGACTGATCATAACACACACCATGGAATTGTCTAAGGACTGCTCCCCAAAGACTTTGAGGCACAACCGCTTGCTTGCTGCACATGAAGTGTGTTTTCCATGTATGCTTTTATCTTCTATAAAAATGAAATGGGAATAACCTCCTTATTCATCCAGGTCAAGTATTTCCGGGTCATAAAAAATGATTTCAGTTGAATGCTCTATGTTCGATGAAAGCACTATTCTTGTGACAAGATATTCCTTGAAAGAAGACTTAAAAGATACACTTCTTAATGAACTTTTGCATAGACAACTGCCATTCTGGTTGACAGACATATCATAATGCAGTCATTCACAATCAGCAATGAAACTAAATAATAATTTCCACAGCATTAAGATTGTTATTTTTCAACAGAATAGATATCTTCAACTATCTTAATGGAAAACTTACCGACCATCTGCAAAATGCTTATATGTTCTACTAAGACAGAGAACATGTGTAAAATGCTGCATAAACGTCACTTCAATATTTCCACTGCTTTGTACTCTTTCCTTTTTCGTTTTAAATTAAGACGATTGATTTAATCTGATTACCTCTCTGAAGTTTACTGTGACAAATCTGTATTGAAAAGATTTCCTCTCTGTGCCAGGTGTAAAGTACAAATGAATATTTCAGGAAAGTTTTACAGGATTCTGTCTATTGTATTTTTAAATCCCCATGTACCTGCTTTAAAGGTATAAAAAAAGGATAATGGATCCATGTGAAATATTTAACAGCTCTTTCTTTACTGTTTCTCATATATCAAGGAACATAAAAAGACCGCTCTTACCGCAAGAATTTTACTTTGAATCTTTTTCCAAAGGTACCAAATATAATCAGCTATGAATAACAGGCAGTTATCAAATGATACATAGAAACGGTAATTGGCCATTCAGCCCATCAGGCCTGCTCCACCATTCAATGAGATCATGGCTGATCCGATAATCCACAACTCCACTTTCCTGCCTTTTCCCTGTGATCCTTGATTCCCTTTATGTTAGAAATCTGACTGTCTTAGTCTTGAACATAATTAATGACCAAATCTTAACAGTCTCTGCAGTAAGAAGTCCCATTGATTCACTACTCTTTGAGAAAAAAAATCCTCCCCATCTCTGACTTAAATGGGTGACCCCTTCCTTTAAGAATGTGCCCTCTGGCCCTAGGGTCTCCCACAAGGGGAAAGAACCTGTTGGTATCTACCCTGTCAAATCCTCTAAGAATTGTATGTGTTTCAATAAGGTCACCTTCCATTCTTCTAAACTCCAATGAGTACAAGCCCAACCAACTCAATGTTTCTTCATAAAAATAAAAATTCCCCCTATACCCGGGACCAACCTAGTTAACCTTCTCCAGACGGCCTTCAAAGTTTCTTTCCTTGAATAAGGGGACCAAATCTTGTTCATGCGTATTCTTGTATCATTTTTACACTTTACACTCCATTCCCTTTGAAACAAAGGTCAACATTTCATTTGCTTCCCTATTACTGCTGAATTTGCACACTAGCTTTTTGTGTTTCATTTACTAGAACCTCAAAATCCCTTCGTGATATAGCTTTCTGCAGTCTTTCCCCATTTAAATAATATTCTTCTTATCAAAATGTATAATGTCACTTTTCCTACATTGTATTGCATCTGCAAAGATTTTGCTCACTCACTTAAACTATTTGCTGACGTTTTGTGGTATCCTCACTGCTTGCCTTGCCACCTACTTTTTGTGTCTTTCGCAAACTTGATGATAGTACATTCACTGCTCTTATCCAAAAATAGATTAACAAAAGAAAAGACAGACCCATGTGTCTGTAATGGGTTTTTCATATAAATTCCTAATTGGCAACATGAGTGATAGTTAAAAACAGAAATAGTGCTTTAGTGGAGAGAAAGCTGCTTGGTCATGAGTACAAGCACTTTCAGATAAGAAGAATTTCAAAAAAAGCAGACCATTGGAGTCCATGGACGTTGTACATATTGGTTGTGGGCTATGCCCCCACTTTCAGTTAATTGAATTTTTTTTGTTGTGCTTTTCGTTGCACTTCAGCCCTACACTCCTGATCTTTGGGCATCCAATGCAGAGGGGTGTGGGAAGATTGAAGGACCATCTCGTGGGTCTGCTCCTGGGCCTGGTCAGGCTGACTATAAACAAGTCCAGGCAGTGGGTCGTGGAGGGGGTCATATCTGCTGCCTTTCTGTCCCTCTTTCTTGCTTATCTTTGTGTCTGGGTGCCCTTGGAGATGCAGCATGTGGTCTCCATCAATGCTGTTGATGTCTTTACAGAGAGGTGGGCACCACGGGGGATACAGTGCCTTATTTGCTCCTCCAACTCTGTTATGATTTAGTCCCATCCTTCTCTCTTTATCTCCCCCTCACTTTTGATGGCTTGCATTGCTCATAATTGACTTTGCTTGCAGATATTAAATTGGCTACTTGGGTGATTTACTGGCAGTAGTTAATAGTTTTTAAAAAAACCACGAAGAATTCACAGTGATTATGGTGGTGGGGCAGTCGTTCGTTGTGCGTGATGGCACTTTTGGGTATAAAAAGAAAGAAAAGGAAAATACAAAGAAAAATAAAGCATACCCAGCCTCCCTTTTGATGGTTTGTATTGCCTGTAATGGGTTTTTCATGTAAATATCCAATTGGCTACACAAGTGAATAATCGGTGGTAGTTAATACTTAAAAACAAACAAAAGAGTCGCGTTGCTTTTGTGATGAGAAAATCCATTCAGTGGTGTGTAAGAGCACTTCTGAATGTGAGGAAAAAAAATTAAGTAGGCCCAGGGATAGGTCTGCAGAATTGTCTGTCCCAGGCTGGGATGAGCCTATGTATTCCACAAGTAGTGGCTTTATTTTGCTGTTCAACAATAAATGTTCCTTTCCAGTCAGGCTTCCTGAGTTATTACAGAATGCCAATAGAGTCCTTGACTGTGAACAATGATGTTCACTTTAGTTGTTCACTGAACAAAATCTATTTATTCAACTCCTCAGCTATTTCCTCACTCATTATTATTTACTCAGCCTTACTCTCTAAGGGACCCATGTTCACTGTTGCCTCTCTTTCTCTTTTTATATATTTAAAGAAGCTTTTGAATTAATAAGGATGCTCTACAGTAACAGGAATTCTCTTTTCATTGCACCCTATCATTTCATTTGTTTGAAGAAGAAATGTTTAACAGTCTTTCACTTTTGGAGTAGAATACCACTGTACGTTCTTCAGAGCAGTCTGCCCTTCAATCTCTCATGTCACATCGGTAATGACTACAGATTTCCAACACTTTTATTCCTCTTTGGCGCCCAGTATGTGGGAATTAAATACTCTGGGCATTTGTTTATTTTTAATCCATCAAAGTCCAAGCCGGCAGAGCATATGCAAAAGCTTTACTTATGGGCAAAACAGGGGAGTTAGGTACTTAAATTGAATGACAGGATGCAAAAAATAAAATTAGTGACAAATAAATTATTGAGGACTCAAAAACTTCATTTTAAACATAGTTAATGCCAATTCTTTTTACATTTGTACTTCATGCTTAGTATTTGGCAATTCTAGTAGCTGTCCTTGAGATCTCTGGCTTAAATACATTGTGCTAAAAAATTGTCAAAATTAATTAGTGTCATATTTTAATGAGTACTTACTTGTAAATCTAGAAATATCACCAACATCCAATAATATTTATGCTTTAAGCTCATTACACTTTAAAGTAATCGAAGTATTTACATAGCGAATGTTAAAGCTACATCAGCATGGCTGGAAATTTCCCTTCCTCAGATGATAGAATAAAGGCGAATAATGTAACTAAGTAGGGTAAAATGAAAAATAAATCAGACTCTCGGCATCCAGAAAAACACATCCAAAATTCCCCTCAAACTGTAAATGGCAAGTTTAGAACCTTGCCCTTGACTAGTGAGAAGTTTATTGCCATGCACTTGTATTTCATTAAGACCACTACTTATCCTATCATATTGCACTTCTATTTCTCCTCTCCCACAGTGAGAATCTCGATAGCTCTAAAATCCAGAGGTAAGAAAGAGCAGGTGTCAGGTGACTCGCCTTTTCTGTGTGTTGACATATCCGCAATGCTTGTGCTGACCAGCTACCTTCTCTCTACATGCAACTGCTTCGCCTGTACAACATCCCTGCTCACAATATACAATTACTTCCTCTGTGCAAGATCCCTGCTCACCGCATGCAACCGCTTCATCTGTAGAACATCCCTGCTCACCGCATGCAAACGCTTCTTCTGCACAATGTTTCTGCTACTGTCCTTGTTGACCCTTTATCGTCGCAACTCTGTACTGGCAAGCTACCACAGTATCATAAAAACCAAAAGAACTGTGGATGCTGTAAATCAGGAACAAAAACAAAGTTTTTGTTTTGAACCTGAGGAAGGGTCACCAGACCCAAAACATTAGCTCTGTTTTCTCCTCCACAGATGCTGCCAGACCTGTTGAGCTTTTCCAGCAACTTTGTTTTTGTAACACAGTATCATGCCTGTCTTTGGACTAGCTCGGCCACAACTTCAGGACTTCAACCATCAACTCTTCGGGCAGAAGGAGATAAAGAAATTCCATGACTAGCATTGAGAAGTACAGGAATCAGCCGGACAAAGGTGGACATGTTACTGTACAGAACTGTGCTACATTAACATCAGAGGAGCATGTGCTAGCAGCCTGGTAAATATACAACATACACATAGTGATGTGTGAAAGTCAAAGGGGAAGAGTCAATAGTGGTGTGAATAGGGACTACAGTCAGTCAGGAGTACCGCCACAATCATGCAAGGGGTTCATCCGAATACAGTCCAGGGGATAGACATTGGTCAGTCAGGGGCTTGGTCTTGTTAGAAGCTGGGGATCCTCGCCTGTCAAGTCTGGGATTAAGTAATGGCCAATATTTGAGGCCAAATGCAACCAGTCCAAGATTGCATGTACAGTCAGGGTCCTGCTTGGTGCGAGATCATTCTGGAGGGTGAGTTCTGGCTAGTCGGGCAGTGGCCATGGTCAGTCTTGCGTTGTGTCAACATGCAGTGTGGGCAGGGTTAGTAACTGATTTTGAGGCCGTCTTGGATGCAATTACAGTAATCATGCATCCACTAGTATTAATGTCAGCAATCTGGCTCCAGTTTGCACTTCATCTGGAGGTTGGCTCAAGCAATCATGAGTATTTCACTGTGTGCACAAATTGCCTCCATGTCATCTGACCTCAGCAAGTGTCATGATAACAAGGAATTTAAAAGTGAAACCTGAAGTTCCCAGTTGGCAATTGCATTCTACAGCAAGTTCTCAAAGTCAGTACATCGCAGCTTTAATATTCTCACACCAAAATGTAAATAAGCAAGGACAGGGCTGTGGTGTGGAAGGGAGTCTTTTAAGGGAAGTTGGTCATTTAATGATGCCTTACTGACAGAAAGCTACCATCGATGACCATATACACTTTGGTTATCCACTGCACAATTGGATAAGTTCACATATCTCAGAGTTCCTTATCAAAGCATGACAATTACCTCCTTGGGAAACCTCAATGCCAAACTCTGTGAAGGTATAGCATTACGTCCCATTGTTAAGGATGTGAGGTTTCAGGAGTTCCTTCAAAAACACTGTGTTATCTTTCTGACTTTCACCACAGGTCGTCTGTTCGCAGAGCTCAGACAGATAATACAGTTGTTGGAGTCCTTGTGGCCGAGCTCTTAATCCAGAGATTACTGAAAACGAGACAGTGATTCGAGCATTGTCAGCAAACTCAGCAAGACATTGATCTCAATCAATGGCACAAAGCCTCCAGAGGGAGGAAGCGAAGAATAAGATGCAACAAAGAGATGCAGACAAATGCTTTTTAAAAAAATCCAGGATTTTTTTAATGCCCTGCTGTACTTCAACTGTCTGCAAAACAGTGCAGGCAATAATTAAGGCTGTCCTGCCACATCATTGTTAAACAATGTCATCTGCTGGAGGAGGACTTGCATTCACAAGGACTGAGTGGCAATCCCATCCAAGTGGCTCAGCAACCCTAAATATTTATGCCAGCTGCACATTACATGGAGCCACTGGGGACCTACGTGGTATCTCCCAATCTTCGATCCAGTAGCATATCACAAGTACACCTTTCATGTCCTTCTTCTGTGATGATAATAGTCAAGTTCCAAGGAACTGGCATTCTCCAACATCATGGGCTTCCTCCGCATGCAAGGTGCTACTAACAGTGCCCACGCTGCTTTGAGAGTGCCCCATCATAAGCCTGCAACGTTGACAAGAGGCAGCTCCCATTTCCTTAATGTTCAAATAATTTGTGACCATCAGTGACAAATGTTGGAGCTCTGTGCCATGACTTATAATACACCAAAGAACTCACAGCCTCCTTCCAAGATCCTCGACCAGCACAGCGATGGTTTACTGGGAGTTTAGGGTTACCCCTTCCAAACATGGCTCATGACACTTTTAAGAAATCCTCAATCTGACACAGAAACACATAGATGGATATGCACAGAAACATTGTTTTCCGATGGAACATATAACACTAAAGCCAGGCTTTATGACTGAGGTTTTGAGGACAAGCCAGGGGACCGTGATTTGAGTAGATTCAGCTATCGCAAGAAGAATAATTTTGAAGATTTTTTTGTCTTCATTAGCAACAAATACTTGGGAATGTAAATCAATTGCTATCATTGTTGCATTTCTGCAAGGAGATTAATTCAAGAGGAAAGTGTTACTTTGCCTGTAAAAAGAGGCTGCAAATGGAGTGGAGACATGAGTATGTTACCTCGACAATAACTCCAGGGTTAATACTTGTCAGCCAGGTCTGAACTAATAAAATTGGGTTATTTTCATTTAAAAGCAGCCCCAACTATGTTTTCTGTTGCCAAAATGAGGGGAAAATTTAAGTCATTTATATGATGTACATAGATGATTTTTTTTGTGAGTTATGAGTCGGGAGTAGGGAATTTGAAAACAGTGTTATTGGTTTAAAGCAGAATTCAAATCAGAAGTAAAGCTTCAGGAATTTTTAGATATAAAACATTGATATTGGAGAGGCTAAATTGGGAATAACTCCAAAGTCTTACCTATAGAATGTTAATAGCTTCCAATAAATTGGACTAGATCCTACAACTAAGCAAGAAGCAGACCAACTGAGGAGTTTAATTGGGCAATTAAAATGTTATGCACATAAACCAGACAAGATGCATGCTATGATGTATTAGAACTAAGCACTGCGTTGAAATATGTGACTGTTGGAGACGTGCTGAAGGCAAAAACTGCATTTTTTAAAAAACTGAACTCAGAACAGTGTTCACCCAGATTTCCCATTCTGAGTTACCCAGAAGGAGTGCAGTTAGTCACGCTCTAATCTTCTCAATGGATTTTAATGTATAGTAGGATTGATGATATTTTTCAGTGGGAATAAAGGACAAATGTTGTCCATTAACCAGGGAACCAAAACCAAAATAATAAAATAAAAAGCAGCTAAAATCATCTTGGCTGCAGTAACAATTGTACTGGTAGGAACGATAAATGCTTCGTATTTTAAAGGAACTCCTCTACAAGGTCCAGTTGGGAAAAAATGCAACCGTGGAGTTCTATATAGATAATCGTTCACTCTGGGACAATATCTGCTCAAAGAAAATTGTCGCACTGAAGAGACTGAGAATTGATCTGTTGAGTATAAAAGAGATGTTCAAATGAATGGAATTTTCAAAAATAAAGTGGATTAATGCAAGTAAGCAGTTATCAGGCTGCTTTTTTGCTTGTTGTATCAAAGTGTTGGTTGTTCTACAGCAGGGCCACCTCATGTTATGATGAAGACTGAGAACAAAGAAATATTCATACTGTAATTTAATTTTTTTTGATGGGGTGCAATATAGAGTTGTTAAAGATTGTACAATGATATAATATATGATATAACATCAGTTTCTATTTCTGCATATGAATAACTGTTTTCTGTTTATCAAAAGAGAGGCATTTGTTAATCTTCAATTCTGTGAAGAAAACGCAAGATGCCAAGGAGTTAAAGATACAAGGCAAACAGCTGTTGTGAACTAATGAGGTAATTGTGTTCAATAATTGAGGCTTTTTTGGCATTGGGGTAGCAACCCTACCTCTGAGCCAAAAGGCCCAGGTTCAAGTCCCACTTGTTCCAGAAGTGTGTAATAACATCTCTGAACAGATTGATTAAAAAATATCTATTCAAATGTAAATAAAGGAAAATCACCCTGAAGGTGGCTGGATGCTAATGGCTCATGGTTGGTTGTTTGCGCAAAACTCCTGCGAGGATTTGTGTGCCTGAATTCTGAAAGCTTTTAACTTCCAGTGAACATCAATGGACCAGCTCCCTACATTGAGATAGGGTGAGCGATCTAACATGATGGAAATGTATGCAAGAACAGTTAGTGGATCCTGCATGAACAGGATAAGTGGTGAGATGATCCTAGTGACTGACCAGGGAGTCCAGTGACTAAAATGTGGTAAAAAGGATGTTACAATCCCAGTTTTACAACCCTCTTCCTTCATTTCTCCTTTGTTCCACCAACAGGAATCTTTGGTCTCTATCCCCTAGTTTCCCATTCACTCATTATCTTCAACTGTTTATCTAGAATAAGCTCTCAAAGTTTCACTTACCCATTTACTGACTGGCCTTCTTTCAGCATCACTGCACTCGGCTGCTGCTGGTAGTAGCATGTAGAATATTCTGGCCCCCACACTCAGCTTAATTCCCTGATCCCCAGTAACATTTTCTTCCCCAATTTGTCATTCTGCTATCCTTCCTCCCTGAGCAGTCAGATCCACAATCTCCATTTCTCACCCTAAACACTCAAGAACTCCACTCCTCTGATTGTCAGACCCTCCAAACCAGGATGTTAGAGTCAGATGCATGGTGTTCAGTCTGTGTTCTTATCAATCCACAGCAGCTCTTTTGCTGCAGATGATCCTGGTCTATGAGCTTGACACACCCATGGAGCAGCTCTGTCTGGTATAAATTTCAGGCAGTTCAGCAAACAGCTGGGGGGAAGAAGCATTGATTTCCTGCTACAATGCCGCATTAATTAGTATTAAAGCAAATGTTACTCCTAAATTGTGAACAGTTTTACACTTCACTTAACAGTTAGCATTAGTCACTGGAGATAAGAGAAAGCAATGTTTAAGGAGCCAAGAAACTAGAGATGAAAAATAAAACAAAATCGCAAAACAAACTTTTTATGTATTATCATGCAAGTCTATTTGAGATATGATGAATCATTAACAGGGAACAAAGGCAATTTTTGTAAGAAGTAAGAATATTGTCAGCGTAAAAAGAAAATCTTTCTGAGTTGGTGTATAGCTAGATAATTTGTGGTACAGAGAAATATGTTGTTTATAATAATCCCTATTGTGGCTTGGAGATGCTTCATTAAAATATCCCTTTTGCACTGCTATTCACAGTTAATTCCAAATAATGTGGAAGACACATGAAAATAAGTGAGAATGAGCATTTATGTTGAAAACAATAATCACAGGTGCCTTTCTAAATCTAGCCCCTAGTGCATAAGAGGGACAATTGGCACTCAGTAGCCCTGACTCTCCCCATCTGCCATGGATTTTTGATCCGAGTATCCTTGTTTGATAGAATAGAAAGACATATAAAACACTCATTTTCTCAGGGACATCACCATATTCGTCATGAAATAGAAATGCTACAGCTGTTGACATTTCAGTAAATTCCATTGACAATGAAAGGCTGCCAAACTAATACAGCCAATTCTGAGGAGGAGTCACTGCACCAAAACATTATCTCTGATTTCTCTCCACAGATGCTGCCAGACCTGCCAAGATTTTCCAGCAACTTCTGTTTTTGTCATTGTTATCAGAAACTTTTAATTTTTTAGGAACAGAAACTTTTAAATTTAGTTTTAGTTTTTGGAAGTATAATCTACAAAGAAGTATATAGTGACAAATATTTATCAGAGTATCCCGTGGACTGTGGAAAATGAACTATTATGCGTGAATATGTACCTCACTTAATCATCACAGCAGTGAACTGGGTGTACTATGCCAGGTTCAATCTCAAGACAATAATAAGGACTGTATATGTTAATAGCTTCCATATATGTTTCTTTTAATCAATATACACATTTGCTTCTCTTTATTCTAAGTAATACTGAGCTATATAATGCCCCACATCATTGCTTCAGAACTCTGTTCTCAGCCAATGTCAATTGTGATGGCCCATGCGATTTAGGGAATAAAACCAATATTTTGTTTTGGAGTATTGATACCACTAAGAAGTAGGATTTTCCAGGAGCTGACTTCTGGTAAAGAAGTGGAATCCAATAAATGTGTTTTTTGTTTTAGAATCATCTCGCTGTGCAAAAAAATGAACACATCTATTTCTAACCTAGTACACAGGCTAAAGAAAATCTAAGCCTCTGGTAAACTGAAGGACTCCTAACAGCTGAACCAGAGAGAGGGAGAAGATTCCAAAATTAAAAATATCAGACCAGGAGAGAGTTGACCCAAGGTGGCTATACTTGAGAAGCTTAGTGCATCAGGGAGTTGACTAATGTGGGATGCTTGGAGAAGAATGGAAGGGAAAGTCTTGCCAGAATTAAGTAGACGGCCCAAGAAATCTCAGCCCTTAAACAAATGGTCAAAGACTACTCGTAGCAAATACTTATTCATCCGAATTGTGATAATTATCTGATTTTGCATTTTGTACATCAAATGAATTAGAATGAATTTTGAGTTAGGAATTTAGGTTTAGAAATTACCGTTTTGAGGAAGGGTCACCGGGCCTGAAACATTAACTCTGATGTTTTCTTCACAGATGCTGCCAGGCCTGCTGAGCTTTTCCAGCAACTCCTGTTTTTGTTCTTGATTTACAGCATCTGCAGTTTTCAGTTTTTATTTAGAAATTACTGTGTTTAGTCTTCCATTGGCCTACTGAAACATAAGATCCTGCTTGCTTGATAATGCTGACTGATCTTTGCTGCTAATATCACAATGTTTTATTTACATAAGCTTAAGAGGTATCAATTGACTGCAGTTTCAGCTCCTTAAACTTTAAAAAGTTGTTATAACCCAGTTAGATGTTATAACCCAGTAATAGAAAAGATTTCTTTAAAAAATACTTTTACACCTCCCACTGTTACTACAGAGTTCATTGCTTCTTTATATTGAACAGAAAGGGGCAACTGGCATGGGAGGACCATAGTGAGGCATGGGGTTCATAAGAGGCTATTGTGCATATCTTCAATTGCAACACAGAGGTGATGGGTGGAGGAAGTGGGTCATCTTCTTGACTTGCTTGTTGCAGTAATTTTTTAATGTGACTCAGTGGCTTGCTTGGCCGCTGCATAGAGCAGTTAAGAAATAGCTCTGTTCTTGTGATTATGGAGTCACATAAAAGTCAGACAACATAAGAATGCCAAGTAAAAACTGAAAGTGCTGCTGATGCTGTAAATCAGGAATAAAAGCAGAAGTTACTGAAAAAGCTCAGCAGATCTGGCAGCATCTGTGAAGAAAAAATCAGAGTTAATGTTTTGGGTCTAATGACCCTTCCTCGGAACTGATGGGGGCTGGGAAATAGTCGGTTTGTAAACGATAGGGTAGACCCCGGAGAGAACAGTAGTTGGACAGACAAAGGAGTTGCTAATGATCAGGCTGGGACAGTGAACAGTTGTTAATGGGGACTGTTAATGACGAACAATGGTAGTTAATGGCAGGCTATGTGACAACAAGGCCTGATGTGTGGGGTAGGGGGCTGGGACATGGGAGAGTTTAGGCCCTAAAATTATTGAACTCGATATTGAGTCTGGAGGGCTCCAGGGTCCCCAAGCAGAAAATGAGGTGTTGTTCTTTCAGCTTGTGCTGAGCTTCGCTGGAACACTGCAACAAGCCAGAGGCAGAGATGTTGGCCAGGGAGCAGGGTGGTGTGTTAAAGTGGCAAGCAACAGGTAGCTCAGGGTCTTTTCTCACAGACAGAACATAGATGTTCTGTGAAGTGGTCACCAAGTCTACACTTCATTTCCCCAGTGTCGAGGAGACCACACTGTGAGCAGCCAATGCAGTATACTAGATATTGGGAAGTGCAGGTGAAGTGTTGTTTCACCTGGAAGGTACGTTTGGGCCCTTGGATACTGGAGAGGGAGAAGGTAAATGGGCAGGTGTTGCACCTTCGCCGGTTACAGGGGAAGGTGCCGTGCGGCTGTGGGGAAGTGTTGGGGGTGAAGGAAGAGTGGACCAGGGTGTCCCAGAGGGAACGGTCCCTTCGTAAGACGGACAAGGGAGGGGAGGGGAATATGTGTCTGGTGGTGGCATCTCGCTGAGAACTGTCAACGTGGTATTAATCGCCTCAATTCCTCTGCCCCCCCTCACCAAATCCAACTTATCTTCCTCCAAACTGACAGCACTCTGTGCACTCAGATCTATCCCTGACTTTGTTATTAAGCCCTGTTTATAAGGGTGGTGCTGTGGTAGTCTGGCGTACTGACCTTTACATTGGAGAGGCTGAACGCCAACTCTCCGATACCTCCTCCTACCTTCCCCTGGACCATGACCCTACCATGAAGCATCAGGCCATTGTATCTACTACGGTTACTGATCTCATTTCATTCGGTGATCTCCCCCCACACTGCTTCCAAGCTGATATTGCCCCAGCCCTACACAGCTCACTTCTACCTCCTTCCAAAAATCCACAAACAGGACAGTCCGGGTAGACCCATTGTTTCAGCCTGCTGCTGCCCCACAGAACGCATCTCTTCCTACCTTGACTTGGTCTTCTCTCCCCTGGTCCAATCCATGCCCACGTACATCCGTGACTCCTCTGACGCCTTATGCCGGTTTCAAAACTTCCAGTTTGCAGGTTCCAGCCGCCTCCTCTTTACCATGGACATGCAATCCCTCTACACGTCCATTCCCCACCAGGAGGGTCTTAGGGCTCTCCGTTTCTTCCTGCATCAAAGAACTGGACCATCTTCACCCTCCAACACTTGGCTGAGCTCATTCTCACCTTCAACAACTTCTCCTTTAACTCCTCTCATTTTCTTCAGGTAAAAGGAATGGCCATGGGTACCCGCATGGGCCCCAGTTATGCCTGTCTCTTTGTGGGGTATGTGGATCACTCCTTGTTCCAGTCCTATTCCGACTCCCATCCACAACTCTTTCTCTGATATATCGATGATATCATCGGTGCTGCTTCCTTGTCTCGTCTGGAATTGGAAAAGTTCATCGATTTTGCTTCCAATTTCCATCCTGCCCTCACTTTCACCTGGCCTATCTCTGACTCCTTCCTTCCCTTCCTCGACATTTCTGTTTCCATTTCTGGGGATAGAGTAGAAACTAATATCCACTACAAACTCATTCACTCCCACATCCACCTGGACTATATATCCTCACACCTTTCTTCCTGAAAAGGCTCCATCCCATTCTCTCAGTTCCTCGGTCTCCATCATATATGTTCAAATGAGGCCAACTTCAACAAGAGAGCCTCTGAACTGTCCTTTGTCCTCAACCTAGGATTCCCCAGCACCATTGTCGACAGGGCCCTCAACCAGGTCTGACCCATCTCCTGCACTTCCGCCCTCACCCCTTCTCTTCCCTCCCGCAACGGCGATAGGGTTCTCTTTACCCTCATCTACCATCCCACCAGCATCCACATCCAGAAGATCATCAGGCACCACTTCTGCCACCTCCAGCAAGATGCCACCACCAGACACACATTCCCCTCCCCTCCCTTGTCCGCCTTCTGCAGGGACCGTTCCCTTGACGACACCCTGGTCCACTCTTCCTTCACCCCCATCACCAAACCACAGCCCCACGGCACCTTCCCCTGCAAACGGCGAAGGTACAACACCTGCCCATTTACCTCCTCCCTCCCCAGTATCCAAGGGCCCCAACATACCTTTCAGGTGAAGCAACATTCCACCTGCACTTCCCAGAATCTGTTCTACTGCATTCGCTGCTCACAATGTGGTCTCCTCTACACTGGGGAAACGAAGCATAGACTGGGTGACCGCTTCAAAGAACAGCTATGTTTTGCTCGCAAGGAAGACCTTGAACTTCCAGTTGCCTGCCACTTCAACACACCATCCTGCTCTCCGGCCAACACCTCTGTCTCTGGCTTGCTGCAGTATTCCAGTGAAGCTCAATGCAAGTTGGAAGAACAACACCTCATTTTCCGCTTGTGGAGCCTGCAGCCCTTCAGACTCAATATCGAGTTCAATAATTTTAGGGCCGAAGCTCTCCCACGTCCTAGCCCCCCACTCCACACACCAGGCCTTGTTGTCACATAGCCTGCCATTACACACTACCTATTGTTAGTCACTAACAGTCCCCATTAACAACTACTCATCCTCCCAGCCAGATCGGTATCAACTCCTTTGTCTATCCAACTGCTCTTCTCTCTCTTCGGGCTCTATCCTATTATTTATTCCCTCCTCCATCCCCCTCCCTATTTTCTGCATTTAAACTGATGTTCTCCCAGCTACCATCAGTTCTGACGAAGGGTCACAGGACCCGAAACATTAACTCTGATCTTTTCTTCACATAAGGATGCCAAGCTTACTTTCCAGCTGCCATGATGGGAATTCAATTCAAATTTTCAATTATTAGTTTAAACTTGTGAACATATCCCAGCAACACAACTGAGCAAGGAAACAACAGTGCCTTGTTGCCAGGTTATATTAATGCAGAAAAAGATCAAGCTAATAACAGACCCAAAAAGATATTGTCTTTCCCTTTTTGCATCCATTGGAAGATGAACTGAATGTGCTCTGGCCTCTGCATCTATCTCTGTCTGGTTTGTAAATCTTAACTTCAAAAACACTTCTGTGATTATGTCACCAGATAGCTTGTCCTGTTATTCAGTTGAAGTCACAGGATTTCTTGGAAATGCTGTTTTAACACACTGCTTAAAGATAAAGAAATCCTCAACCTTAAGAAACAGTCATCTTCACATAACTTAAAATAAAGTCTATTTTACGAACCAAATTCCTAAATATTAGTAAATAATATAACCATTCATCACATTTGTCTCACCAGCAGGACAGACCCATTACAATGGTAGGACAGTGATATACCATCAGTGGGACTAGCCTGGGAGTCTTCAACATTGAGTCCAGAGTAAATGAAATTGCATGGTATCATTGAAACATAGGAGAAGAACTCTCTTTTTGATCAATATTTACTATCCTTCAACCGTCATCCAATTTGAACAACCACGAGGAAAAAACACTGAGGCCGATAAACAATGTTCCCTGCACTTTATTTTTGATTACCTGGGCAATTTCTTTAAGTGCTTGACTCCTTTAAACTTCTTTACATGGCCTTGGATGCACTTCAGTTTGGAAGAGCTACCATGTGGGCCGACTGAACAGGTACTTGCAGGTTGCTGAGAAATTGCACAGTTTAAAGAGGAGATGGGTGGTGGACAACTAAACAACTAATGTGAGGGACAGACTCGAAAAATATTCCCATTCTCGATAATGATGGTCCACAGCATATCAGTGTAAAAGACAGGGCAGAAACATTGGCATCCATCAACAAACAGAAACGCTGAATGCACAATACCACCTCAGCTTCCTCCTGAGACCCCAGCATCACAGGAGCCAGCCTTCGACAAATTAGATTCAGTTCTGAAGGATGGTCATAATGGACTTGAAACGTCAACTCTGTTTCTCTCTCCACAGATGTTGCCAGACCTGATGAGTTTCTTCAGCATTCTCTATGGTTGTTTCAGATTTCCAGCATCTGCTGTAAATTTGATTTTTATTCACCTGGCTATATGCACACTTATGCTGTACAACTTACTACGTTTTCTAATCAAGCTGTTCTAGTACATCTACAACATTGCCATCTACCCAATAAAGCTGCCCAGTGTTTGCTGTCAATAAAAAGTGGGTCAAATTTAATTGGCCAATTACTGCCCCGCCAGTCTATTTTCCATGAGACAATATTTGAACAGTGTTAATAAGTGACATTTACTCACCTATAAGCTGCTCATTAAATTTCAGTTAACGTTCCACCAGAGCCAATTAGCTCCAACTTTCATTCCAGCCTTAGACTAAATATGGAAAAAAAAGAGTTGAATTCTAGTAGTGAGATTAGAATGGCCACTCTTGACATTGAGGGTACATTTAACAAAGTGTCGCTTTAAGGAGTCTGAATCAAATTGAAGTCAATGGGAATTGGGGATGCTTCTCTACTTGCTGGAGTTATACATAGCAGAAAGGAAAGTGATTGTAGTCGGTGGGGGTGACACATCTCAGCTCCTGGACATCATTGCAGGAGTTCCTCAGACTATTAAGCCCAACCATCTTCAGTTGCTTTAACAATGATCTTCCCACCATCAAATAGAATTTTGCCAATTATTGCCAGAGGAATTGCATATGAAAGTAGGGAAGTCTTGCTGCAACTGTACAAGGCATTAATGAGACCACACGTGGAGTACTGTGAAACTCAATTCCTGATTCCGAGAGATTTTCCACTATCTTGAGAGAACAGGTCAGGAGTGTGACGGCATACTCCCCACTTGCCTAGATGAGTGCAGCCCCAACATCAAGCAGCTCGACACCACCCATGACGAAAGCCTTATTGGCAGGTATCCATTCACCACCTTAAAAATGAACTCAATCAAATGAACACAGCAGAACACTATGGATTCCATGTGCATCATTCAGAAGATGCACTGCAGCAACTTGTCAAGACTTATTTGATAGGAAGTCCCAAGCCTGTATAAACCCAGGATAAAGGTGGCAGACATATGGGAATACCACCACCTGCAACTCCCCTCCCAGCCACACACCACCCTTACTTGGAAATAATGTACCAATCTTTACAGATGGGTAAAAATTCCAGAACTCCTTAATGAATAGCAGTGTGGACGTACCTTCACAACAAGGAATGTGCAATTCAAGAAGAAAGTTAAAAATGTAGCTCTCGCCTGCAACATCCATATCACAAATGAAAAAGAATCAAAATAAACCGGTAACTAGCAAAAGAAATAATTGTAGACAGATTTATCCAAAACTCTCGATATATCTTTAAAACTTAATATTTTAAAGCTGTTTGTGCTGAGTTTGTTACCAGCTCACAATCCAACAGTCTGTCTTGTATTGTATCTTTAATGAATTAGCTGTGAGGTGGATGACTGGCAGTGAATGCCCTATTGGAGAAATCATGTGGCTACAACAAACCAGGAGGTACATTATTACAGAATAACATTTCCACATCAAATAATAGCTTTAAAAATTATTACATTTAAATTATTTTCCACACAGTTTGCAGAAATGATGTTATGTCTCTACACAGTCAGACTTCCTTGTCACGTTTTCCAAATGGTCACATTTACTTTGCAGGATATCACCGTTAAAAACAAAATTTGCACATTTTTGACATTATTTTAGTCCAGTGGGAATGACCTGAAAAATGAATATCACGTGCAATAATTGTTTCTTAATTACTTTCAGTTTGATCAATTGCTGAAATAATGGCAATTTTACGCAAAGGAAAGTTACATTAGAAGGTAAAAAGGGTATTTTATGAGCTGGATTTGTACACATTCCACCTAACAAAATTGAGGCCCAGGGTAGGAGAGAAGTGGTAGCCAGGCTGGGTGCAGACTATAAGGTGATGAACCTGGGGAGTCTGGGAGTCAGGGGATAGTTCCAACGATCCCAGGGATCCTATAAGAAGCACCCTGTTGAAAGATGTTGGGTTGGCTACTTGGCATAGGCCTCTCCCATCACTGGGCAGTGGGCAGTATGGCACAGTGCCAATGGCATTTTACACATACTCTCCTGCTTGTAACTTGCTGCAGGAGACCCTTAAAGTTCACCTGCGAGTTTCACATTTCTTGATGTTAAAACACATTAAAGTGTTTTTTAAAGAACTGTTACAATGCAGGAACTTACATGTAGCATGGTTCCAAATTCAACAATCCCACAGTAAGTAGATTTTTGTGAGATGTTGGTTAAGGGGGAAAAAATATTGATCTATTCTGCTTCAAAAATATACCATCAAACTGTCTACCAGACAAATTGGAAGTTAGCTATCATAGTGAAATTACTCCTTCCAAAATTGAAGGCGTTTTCCTCTTTCAAGCTATAAGTTGCTTTTCCCTTTGCCTTGTTTTGAGTTTTATTTCAGCTGGCATTTGTCTTCCCTGACAAATGTGTTCACTAATATCTCCTTTGCTATATAGACAAAGGTTAACGTTAAACTGATTGATGGTGCATTTGCCAAATGGTGGCATCTGACAGTATTAAGCACTTTCATGGGACAGGACAATAAACATTATTTGCAATGCTACCTAACAGAAGTGACAGACAATGTCAGCGGTTGCACTGTTGCTGTGTGATAAAAGATTTTTTTTTACAATTACATAATGGAGCTCCCTTATTTATTCAGAGCATTTTAATCTGTAGAGACATATTTAATATCATTTGTCAATGCTTTTCTTTTATGATTTGGTATTTTAAATGTGATCATCTGTCACTATACTAGTGCAATAGAAATACCTTTTCATCAGGTCACCTTAAACAACACACAGAAAATATGGGAACCAAAAATCTCAGGATGCAATTCTGATGGTTAAGACAGGATCATGCAAGTTAACCTCACTGGACTCGTGGTTAGGGAAGTAATTTGAAAGTTGAGTGCGGGTGCCAATAAAAGACGACATCTAGAATTTGCCTGCCTAATGCAGTTGAAACTCTGCTGCCAGCTGTCATGGGGAAGGAAGGGTACAAAGCTCCTGCCTCTAGAATTCTTCTGGATTCAACATCAAGTTCAACAATTTTAGTGCTTGAGCACCTTCTCCTATGTCCTTACCTCTGCACCCACACATCAGGTCTTGTCATCACATGGGCTGCCTCCACACAGTCCACTGTCAACTATTAATAGCCCCCTTAAAAGCTATCCATTCTCCCAGGCTGACTTTTACCCATTTCTTTGTCTGTCCAACTGTTGTTCTCTGTCTTTGGGCCCTATCTTCACCTATCGGGCACTCCTCCCTCCTCCTCCCAAACCTCCAACCCATCTTCTGCATAAATACCAACCTTTTCCTAGCTAAAATCGATTCTGAAGAAGGGTCACTGGACCTGAAATGTCAACTGCTTTCTCTCCACAGATACTTCCAGACTTGCTGAGTTTTTCCAGCAATTTCTGTCTTTGTTCCTGTCTCTAGGGATCTCCCTTTGTTCTAGAGATCTGTCTTTGTTCTTATCTCTAGAGATCTCCCTTATTTAATTAGTAAGGGACCTTCAGCATTTTTTTTCACAAAAATGTGTCTCTCTTCAGTGTCCTAGGCTCTTTGTCTGACAAGGGCCCTTCTCAAGGTGGGCTGTCTATTGCTTATCTAAACGTTGGTATCTGGCTGTACCTTGAGCATGGTAATCTTCAATGGTATGACAATGACAACAATACTTGCATTACTTTTGGCCCTTTCATGTATCAAAACAATCAAAGTGTCTCAGAGAAGTGCTATGAAACTGAACGTGACACTGAGTCACATGGTGAAATATTCGAACAGGTGATCAAATGTTTGGTTAGAAAAATATTGTAAGGAATGTTTGAAAGGAGGAAACAGTGGGAGTGAAATGGAAATGTTTAGGGGAAACTTCACGGCTTAGGGCCTAGGCAGAAGGCCCCATCACAATAGTGGACTGATTAAAATCGAGGATGTAGAATTGGAAGAGAACCAAAGTATCGGAGTGTTGTGGAGCTGGACAAGGTTGCAAAGAAGAGGTGAGGCCATGGCAGGATTTGAAAACAAGGATGAGAATTTTGAAATCAAGGTGTTGTGTAACAGGGAGGCAAAGTAGGTCGGGCAGTGCAGAGGTGATGGGAAATTGGACTTGATGCAAGTTAGGGTACTGGTAGGAGACTGGAAGATGAGGGTCCTGCTGAGAAAGCTTTAGAATCATCTTGAGGTTGCAAAGGAAGTTCAGCATCAGTTGGGCTAAACCAGAATTGGAGTCAGGTGATGTTCTGTTGATGAATTTAGGAGGTCATGTTGTCAAAGGTTTATCTTGAAATCAAATACGGTATGAAGATTGTTAACAGTATGCCTTAACCTCCAACAACTGGCCGGGAGAGAGACAGACTCAGAGGCTAATGAACAGTGTTTATGGTGAGGACAAGGGCGTGGAATTTATTGCTCTTTTTTTTTTGTGGAAGTTGTGGGGTGGATACTGTTCGATCTAGACATAGAGTGCTTGGTGGAGATCGTGAGGCGTTGCCAAATAGCTGTGGTTAGGAAGGATGGGAGCATGCCTTCTACTTGAAACCCTTATGTAACCCATTGAGGGTCCAGTCCCATCCCATCATCCACTGGGATCCAACCAGCAGCCAGCAGGGAAGTTAGCATGCAAAACAGCTCTTCACAAGGCAAACATCCAGCAAACCTTATAAGGTCTGGCCGCGTCTTACTGGATAGGTTCGTTGTGCTCAGGCAACCTGTACACAATTGAGGGACCATCAGTAGTAAGTGGAGCCCCACAGGAAGGCACACCTTGCCAATTCTAATGAAATCCACTCCCAGCCCTCACAGGACCCCCTTTCCTATTATTTATCCTTCACCCCCACCATCACTTATCTCTCTTCAACCTTCTGATTCCTGGTGAAGATCCCACTGACGTATGAATAGAGGCCACTGTTCTTGCTGGCCCTGCCGGTATTGGGGGGGGCTGCTGAATTATGATCCACTCTCGACTCACAGGGGTACTATTTCCATCCTGCCTTGGGCTTATTTCAGTGTGAAGCCCAATGCTGCCCAGGTAAATGCCTTATTGCTATAAATTCTGTTCAGCTTCTAAAAACGAACAACATGAAATTCTCATGGTTTTCTAGCCAGTAAATGGAACATCCCTAACAATCTCTACATTTCACTCAATGGTTTTGTTCTTTGAAGCATTTAGCTGGAGTCAATTTCTGTTTATCCAATTCTGAAGCCGTGTCTAACAAGACAGGGAAGGGGTTGAGAGAGGTGATGGTAAGGTAGAACTGGGTGTCATTAACATATGTTTGGAACCTGATGCAAATTCTTTGTCATGGAGGGCTAGCATGCAGATGTGAAATAGGAGGAAGCTGGAGAAAAAGTCCTTGGAGGATAGGAGAGATACAGCTGCAGCAGCAGGGAGCAAAGGCTTAGCAAGTCTTTCCTTGGTTATGAAAAACCAGGAGCTGTCCCCTCCAGCTGGACAGCATGGACAGGTGTTGGAAGAGGATGGCCAATCATTTCAAAGGCTGCAAACACATCAAGAAGAATAAGAAGGGAATCACACAAGTGAACCAGATAACCAGGAATCACACCCAGAAATTCCCAGTATAAGGAGTCCATATCTGTGAATTTAACCCTCTGGGACAATATTTGCCTTATAAAAAGGTGGTGCTGGTTCTGCCACCTAACAGTCAACAGACTTTTGTCACTATTCTAGTATGTTCCAACAATCACTGATGGGAGAAGGTAGAGCTTGTGAGGGTCTGGTTCCAAAAATTACTTGAGACATATTTCACTTTGATAAATTAATATTGAAACTGTGCTCTACTTCCTTAAAGGGAAATTTTGCAGATCAATAACTGGAAACTACAGATTCAATTTATGTCAGCCTTTGTGACCAATGGCCTTTCAAGCAACCAGACTTTGATTTGTGGTTTCTAAGGAGAGCTTCAGGCATCTCCTACAAAAAAAACTTAGTTCTTTGGCAGAAAGAATACACAAATGTTGCCTTGTGATAATCAAAGGACAAAAAAGCACTTCCGGTACTCTCTTTGTGATATTCGTAACATCCATTTAAGTCTATTATCCATTTTCTTAAATGCTTCAGTCAAGTTGGTGTCTGAAATGAAATGCCTCACATTGTTGTAGTAACCTGTCATTGACTGCACGAGTTTTAATAAAGCCATCTAAGCTGTAGCTGACTTCCTGAAAAAAGAATTAGAATGCACACTAATCCAAACGATACTTCATTTGCAATAAGTTTTTTTTTTAACTGCAATCCTGTGTTAGGTTAAGGTTGCAGTCATAGCAAACCTATGCATCTCCTAACATTACTGACAAAAGTGTTCTGCCAGCAGACTTTCTTCAGCAACCAACTGTAATCTTAGTAAGTCTATATAGCAATGCATTACTGGGTGCAGGACTGCATGGAGTTCACGCCTGTGCATTTCTAGGGCCTTTAGATCAGTAGTAGCCCTAAAGGGGTTTGAAATAATCCCACAAAGGTCGGTATCCCATCACCAAGTCAACATTTATTTACATGCATGTAGTACAAGATGCTGACCAAGCTAGCATAGAGCTGGTCCCTAGAGTGAGCAGAACCTCCGACACTCATGTTTATATGTGTCAGCCAGGGCTCCCTGATTGGACCAGATTAACTGTCCCAATCAGGCAGCTCATACGCTATGAGAGCCACCTGGCTGACATTGCTCCAATCATTACAGGATTCTGCAAAAAGAATCCTAAACTGCAGTCCCCTCCTAGATTTTGTAACAGCTTGGCTCTAAGATAATGTTTCAAAGTCATCTTATCAGAAGACAATAAAATGTACAAGAATAAGTAGGCCATTCGGCCCATCAAGTTTGCTCTGCCATTTAGATGGAGTGTTGATCTGGTGACCCTCAATTCCACTTCCCTCCCTTTTCCCCATAACCCTTGATTCTCTTACTGATTAAAAATCTTTCCATTTCAGCCTTGAATACACTTGATGACCCAGCCTCAACTACCCTGTGCAGTAAAGAATACAACAGATTCACTACACTCAGCGAAGAAATTAGTCCTCAACTCTGCCTTAAATGAGTGACAGTTTACTCAAATTATATCAGCCAGTTCTAAACTCTTATGAGGGGAAACACTCTCAATTGTGGAGGGTTTTTGAGGCTGGGCCATTAAGTATATTCGAGGCTGAGATAGACAGATGTTCAAACAGTCAGAGAATCAAGGCTTATGGGGAAAAGGCAGGTAAGTGAAATACTTTGGAATCAGGTCTTCTGTCAAAGGTTCATGTCAAAGCATTCCATGTCCCTCCTTGCCAGAGTACTTCCTGTCCTCACTTTATGGGAGACAATGCAAAACTATCATGTGTGCATGAAGCAAATGCTGCTTGCTGATATTAATAAGGCCCTGCTCTGTTTCTGATACTTCACACACATGTTCACTGGAAACGTCATCTTTGGATCTAAGCCAAGTGATCATCACTGTGGCTCCAGTGCTGTGAAGGCACAGAGCAATTTAGGAAGAATCAAAGGATGAAAATCCAGGACCAGCAGCAATGTCCAGCAGATGCCAAACAGTGAGCACATCTGATTGTCTCCTCAGGAATGAGCAGTTTATTGTCTTTGATGCTACTTCCTTCAGATGACTAAGGTGCAGTGTTTTGCAGACTGCCGATGTCCTGGGACATCGTCACAGAATTATGATATTTGCTGGAGTGAAACAAGTGACCTGAAAGGGTGGGTGGCCTTCCTATACTGGTTGTCATCAAGGTAGCAGCTGCCGTAAATTTCTTCACATCTGGCTGCTTCCAAGGATCCACTGAGGACCTGAATGATATCTAGCTGGCAGTGCTTCACTTGGTGTATAGCTGGCTTCTAAAGATGGCACCAGCACTGGAAAGCCAGGATGATCCCTGCAGTTGTGAATACTTCTGCTGTTGGCAAACCACACAGTAGGATAACTGGCGCGCACTAGAGACATGGTGCATTGGGTTAGGATTTAGATAAAGAGATGACTAGGATAAAATTGTATGAGAAAGCTTGCTAGGGGGATGACAGAGAGAAACCCTCTGCAAAACTCTCCGAAATTGACACGTAGGCAATTTTTGCTACAGTTTAATAGTGAATGCAAAAACACACCTTTTCTTTTGCCCCAAACTCTCTTGTGGCCAAAGTTAAATCACTCTACATTTATCCCACTGTGTTATAAATATTAATAAATATTAGTATCATACGCTTTATAAATATATGCCAAATGTTGAGCAAGGAAATTTAGAAACTTTGGCATGTCTGTAACTGACTCAAAAATAAAGCAATTTGAACCATGTATTCATTTGCTATGAAGGAAACAAACTGGCAATTTTGACATCAATATGGTTAAGGTTGGAATTCATTTCAACATTTCAAAGGAATTGGTAACTGGTATTACTGAACGTCAAAATTTGGTTACATATGGACCTACCAAGGGGAACCTGGTACAGGAGTCGATGCCACAGGCTTGGTCTGGTGACGTACTTTTCCTTCCTCACCAGTTGCTTTCTTTGATGTTTTCTAAATTTTGAAAAATAGAATTACAACTGAGCTTTTTTTTCTCCCAAAACTCTTAAATCAACAATAACAATTTACATTTTATAATATCATAGTTGTGCTGTGAAGTTGGTTCAAGGTGATGGAACGAACAAAGGAATATCATGAACTAAAATAATAATTGTTACTTGTAGATTGGAAGAAAACAATGTTCTTTGATGCGGGAGAACAGGATTTGAGTTTGAGAGTGAAACCTTTAATTTAAGAAAAACTGCTGTAATGTCAGCACTTTTATTTCATTTGCATATTCTGAATTGCCACTAACAGACCAATCTGTAACAATTTTATATTGTGCTATCTTTTAAAGACAAGATATTGTTATCTTCCACCTACAGACATGGCTGAATTCATTTAAATGCTTTTACATTGTCATTGTAAAGTCAATTTTTTAATTTGTGAAAGATAGAAACACAGTATTATTAGCTATATAAATATTAAGTGAAACAGATTAAAACTGAATTCAGGACCAACATCAACTCTTCATTTGAACTCCTGAATGTAAGGATGCATACACTACGCAAATGAATCAGTTAAGTGCTGGTCTTGTCACACTGTGAGATGTATAATAAAGCAAACACTTATTAAAAACATGGAGTACTAGAGTTCAAGACAGAAGCAATAAATTGTAAAGATATTTAGCAGTGGGTAGCATCCGCTTCAAAGGGAACAAAGTGCAGTTATCCTCTGCTAGTGTTTACATCTCATTGCCTTCCCTACCATCCCAATCTCCTCCCCACTGGCACTAATCTAACATGAATGCTTTAAGCAGATCACCATCTCATGAAAATTACTGTAGACAGTAGTTTGAGAGCATTTTTCTTTCTCCAGGTTAATTCAGTCAGAGCAATTTAGCCCCTACTTGGTGTTCAGATGTGAGTATCTTCATTATGGTGATATTTTCATCACTCCTATCTACAGAAGGGTAATTGAAGGACACATGATACTTCTAAGACAAGTGCAAGGAAAATTTTAACATTATCACAAATGAATCTTTGTAGCAACACTGAACACAGAACCTACAGTGCACCATTTGAACAGTACTGCAATATTCAAATTGGTTTTCTGTGTTACCTATATTACAACATTGTCTACACTTCAATTGTGTTTTGTTGGCCATAAAGCACTGTAGATGTTTG
This sequence comes from Ginglymostoma cirratum, assembly GCA_024137785.1. Taxonomy (NCBI): domain Eukaryota; kingdom Metazoa; phylum Chordata; class Chondrichthyes; order Orectolobiformes; family Ginglymostomatidae; genus Ginglymostoma; species Ginglymostoma cirratum. The sequence continues at coordinate 32,847,886 of JAHRHZ010000140.1, read as the reverse complement.
GAAGTCATGATAGATGCTGTATGCTTTTCTTCCCATAAACAACAAAATGCAACAGTTTAACCTGTTTCAAATATTTAATGTTATTTAATTTTGGGTGTACATCAAAAATATAATTGAAAGCAAACCTCATCTCCATTCTCATCTGATTCAGTCTTCCCTTCTGATTTAGTACAGGATTGTTCACAAGGTTCTTTTTCTTTGCCTATTCATGGAAATAAATAGTTTCGTGTTTAAAAGCCAAAATCTATGACTGTTACAAAAAAGTTCTTCACGGTTTAACATGCATTAAAATAACCATTTATATAAAGTATCATTGCAGAAGTAAAGTCTAGGTTTCACATTTATTTAAGTCACATTTATTAATACTTTGATGTAACTTAGATTGTTTCTATTATCTATTCAGGTTTTCACTATAGCTCAAATCTGAGTTAAATAGTCTTTAAAAAAATACCATGTTCTTTCATTATATTTTAATTTGAATGCTCCTGTTGGATCCTGTTGAAAATGTTACATTTTACTGTTAATTACTGAAACATTGATGGTATAAAATCATGTTTCTGTGATTTTAATAGGGAACATAATTTACAATATTATTTGGAAACAAAAACATTCACATACAGAGACTACAGGGTGACAAGATAGCTCAGTGGTTAGCACTGCTGCCTCGCCAGCACCAGGGACCTGGGTTCAATTCGAGCCTTGGATGACTGTCGTGTAGAGTTTGCACATTCTCCCTGTGTCTGTGTGGGTTTTTTCTGGGTGCTCTGGTTTCCTCCCACAGTCCAAAGATGTGCAGGCTAGGTGGATTGGCCAGGCTAAATTGCCCATAGTATTCACGGATGTGTAGATTAGGTGGTTTATAGGAGGATGGGTCTGGGTGGGAGGCTCTGAGGGTCAGTGTGGATGTATTGGCTGAAGGGTCTATTCCATAGTATAGGGAATCTATACAAGCAGCAGGTCACTTAGTGTTCATTTCTAAATTACTGAAGATCCATGAATGGGCAGCACATAGGACATATTTATGAAAATAGCAATAAAACGGAATTAAAGATTGCTTGATACTGGTAGCAGAATATTCTTACATTAAATTGGCTTGGTTAATCTCAGTCCAGGTATTGTTTATGCACAGGTCATAATTACATATTATTCAGCACAAACCAACCATCAATTTACAATCCCAGTGAAGTTTTGGTAATGGATGCATTAATTGGGTCATACGAAAAGAACATGGGCAAAAATGTTACCTCAAACTCCTACCCTGGTGTATTTTATACGTAATAGGAAGTCCTGAGTTTCCACTGTTAATTTTTTTAAAAGATAAACACTTCCACTAAATTTGCAGAGACTGGAATTTCAGTTACAGCACCTTGAGTGTTTGTGCATTGTATGCTGAGAGACACAAATTCATCAGAATGTTGTATTACCTAAGAATAATGAGCAGTAATTTTACATGACCTATGGATCATTTGTACCTTAGGCTTTTTTGGTACTCACTACATCTTTAATTTGGGATTATCTAAATTTATACACAATATTTCAAAGTAAAATCTAAGTCAACATAAATCTAGGTTCATTCAACAGAGATAAACGGTCACTGATTAGGATATTGCTTACATGAGTAGTGAGGAAGTGCATACAGTCTTTTATCAGTGTCATTTTCAAAGATAAACTATGCTATTTTAGTGAAGGGTAATAGATTTGTTTTAAGATCCATTTAAATATTTAGTGAGATTTATCTTCAGTTTCATGTTATAGATTATATAGATTGCACAACTGCAGCTGACTTTTGGTTTAAACATTTTGAAAGATATCAACTTCTATATGGTGACCATCTTTAAAAAAGCCCAATATTAGAAGTTTATTCAGTAATGCTTACCTGTCATATCAACGATAATAACAGTAATTTTAACTTTTACAAAGAAAACTCTCTTTCTGATAGAATTGTAATCACACAAAAGAAGCAAGAAAATTGGCAACAATTGCAACATGTCATGCTTTCTGACGCTAACAATAGACTGCCAGGAAGAGATTTAGTTTTGCTTTCTTTTTGTTGACGCAACCTTCATGCGCAGTCAAGATGTTCAGAAAGCATTTATTATAGTCATCAAACAATCAAAATGCAAGTAAACAAAATGAATAGCATGATAATTGAAAACCAAATGACAATAATTTAGTTCCTCTTCTTGCTAATTTATCAAGTTTAACACTAATTCTGTTTTTAAAAAGTAATGGCAGAAATTAGAAATCCCATTGGTTTTAGAAAGAAATTCTGCATCTGCCATACACCTTATATTTTTATTGATGAATTTATATTACTCAAACATCTTCCAAAAATAATGCAAATACATAATTATTCATAGAGTTTGTCTCTATTCAATACCAGTCAGGAGTACACATTTAAAAGTATTTTTCTGATATCAATCAGCACAACATACATTTTATGTTATGAGTCATCAAGCACGTGGCTACAAAGCTGTATGAACAGAGGACTGAATTAGTCTTAATTTACAGTTTCGGTTGTTACTTGGATTGGATAATGATGTGTAATTTCACTGCTGTGTGGCTAGGTCACAAGTTTAGCCAAAATTATTGATCATGAAAGTCAAAAAATTATAAATTTTGCAACCTGAATTGAGAGAGTAATACGCATTAAGATTATATTAACAAAGGAACTTCTTCCTAATGGTCTTACTGAGCTCCATGAAATATTCACACGTTCCAAGGACTTGGGCTGTATTTTCTTTTTAATCATATTCACAGGAGGATGATGGGACTGTCACTCGCCTGCTATAACTCATTTTAGTTTTGGATCAGTCCTCATTTATGTCTTCTATGCTAAACTAGAGTGGCAGGAAACCTCAGCAGGGAGACAACATAAGGGAAATATAGACGGACATGAAAGATGGAAAAGTAAAAAGCAAAAGTGGAATGCAAAGGAAACAAGGGTTGGTAGCAAAAAGGACTAAAGTACAAAAAATGGTATGAAGGCTAAAAAAAGGAACTAAAGGTTATGTATCTGAACACATGACACACTCACAATGAAGTAGATAAAAAGTAGGAACAAATAACACGAGCAGCAGTCGGTCACTCGGCCCTTCAATTGAAATGAATCAAATGAATCAACAGTGCAAATGATTGTAAATGGTTGTTTGATTTGATTGTGATCAGGGAGACATGCTCGTAGGGAACCAAGACTGGACACTTCGAACTTTAGAAGTAAACAGATAAAAATGAAAAGGAAGTGGATGGAACTTTCAGTGAAATATAAAATCAGCGCAATGATGAGATAAGTAATTGGCTCAGAAAATCTTAATGTGAAATTAATCTGTGTGGATCTAAGAAGCAACAAATGTAAGAACACATACTGTGAGCAGACTGCTAGGCACTAAACACAGGCAAGTTAGAGGATGGCTTTGAATAGGAAATTAGCGATGCATGCTACAAACATGCTACAGTAATAACGGGTGATTTTAATTGACATATAGACTGGCCAAATTACATTAGAATAATGCAATAGTGAATTAATAGGTGGAGTATGCATAAGTTTTGTTTTAGATTAATACATTGAGGAACCAACAAGGGAACAGCCTATCCTAGATTTGGTTTTGTGCAATGAGAAGAGATTAATTAAACAAATATTAAATTAAATATAAGGTGGCAGAGTGCCTCAGCGGTTAGCACTGCTGCCTCACAGCGACAG
>JAHRHZ010000140.1:32829375-32844176 GCA_024137785.1 Ginglymostoma cirratum | reverse complement strand
CCAAAAAATTTCATGGAGCACAGGTTCCAGTGAGAGGGAGGAATTGAAGGAAATCATTATAAGTACAGAAATGGTGTCGGAGAACTTGATGCAATAATTGGCTGACACCTTCCCTGGCCTGATAATCTACATCCCAGGGCACTTAAGGAAGTCGCCCAAGAAGTAATGGATGCATTGGTGGTCATTTTTAAGTAGAAAGAAAACTAGGAATTATAGACTGGTTCATCTGACATTGGTGGCATGAAAAATATGAGAGTTCATTCTGACAGATTTAATGGCAGAGCACTTTTAAATCAGTGACAGGATTTGGGAGATTCAACCCAATTTTATGAAAGGGAAATCATGCTCAACAAATCTACTGAAGTTTTTTGAGGGTGTAACTAGTTAAGTTGACAAGGGGGAGTCGGTGGATGTCGCCTATGTGGACTTTCAAAAGCCTTTTGATAAGGTCTCACAAAAGAGATTAATATGTACAGTTAAAGCTCATGGCACTAGGGATAGTGAACTAACATAGATGGAGAACAGGGAGGCAGACAGGAAACCCAGAGTAGGAGTAAACAGGGGCATTTTCTGAGTGGCAGCTAGAGACTAATGGGATACTGTAGGGTTCAGAGCTTGGAACCCAATATACATTAATGATTCAGATGAAGGAACTAAATGTAATATCTCCAAGATTGCAGATGACACAATGCTGGGTAGGATGGTGAACTGTGAGGAGGATGCAGAGATGCATCATTGTGATTTGCACAAGTTTAGTGAGTGGGTAAATGCATAGAGATGAAGCATAATGTGGATAAATGTGAGGTTATCCACCTTGGCAGCAAAAATATGAAGTCAAATTACTATCAGAATAGTGATAGATTGGGAAATGGAGAGGTGCAACAAGTCCTGGGTATCCTTACTGCAGTTGTATATGGCTTTGGTAAGACCACACTTGGAGGACTGTGTGCAGTTTTAGACTCCTTATCTGAGGAAGGATGTTCTGACTATGGAGGGAGTGCAGCAACAGTTTACGAGACTGATTTTTGGGATGGCAGGAGTGACATGTGTGAAGAGACTGAATTGATTAGGACTACACTTACCAGAGAGTGGGGCGACCTCCTAAAAACCTACAAAATTCTAACAGAACTAGAGGGATTAAATATAGAAAGGTTGTTCCCAATGACTCGGGAATCCAGAATCAGAGGTCACAGTCCAAGGATATGAGATTTATGATTGGCATGTGGAAAAACGTCTTCACCCAGGAAGTGATGAGCGTGTGGAATTCTCTGCCACAGAATGCAGTTGAGGCCACAATATTGAATTTTTAAAAGTGTAAATAGATACAGTTCTTGGGGCTAGAGGTCTTAAAGACTATGGGACGAAACCATAATCAGGGTACTGAATTGGATGATCAGCCATGATCATATTGAACAACAGGGCAGGTTTGAACGGACAAATGGCCTGCTCCGGCTGCTGTTTTTTATGTTTGTTGGCTCGGCAAAAATATTTTGCCCATCACTAATAAACCTTGAGAAGGTGGTGATGAGATGTCTTTTTGAACTACTACATCCACATGGTGAAAGTACATTGACATTGCAGTTGGGAATGGATTTCCATGCTTTTGACCCGGCAATAGTGAAGAAACAGAGATCTATTTTCAAGACAGGATAGTATGTGGCTTGGAATAAAATTTTGAGGTGGTGGAGCTCCTATTCTGCTTTATGACAGTGGTCATTAGTTCAGAAACAACAGTTGCCACAATACATCTGGTAGATGATTATGCATTCAAGCCTATGTCCTCAGAACATTAGCCTGCATCACCAGTCCAATGACATTAGCACTACTCCATTTCACCCCTGTGGCTGCTTGGGACTATTTCCCTGGATTGGTTGACCCAGTTATAGCCTGCATCACAACCCAAGCCAAACAGAATGTAGAAATGGCAGAGGGAAATGAAGTTGCAAATGAGAGAAGCAAAGACAGATGAGTTAAAGAGACTGGCAGCAATACAAATAAAAATAATTGGAAAACAAAGGAGCAATTGCCATATTCCCAGTGTTCTCCAGGCTTCATTAGCATGACTTAAAACAGAAATGTTAAAATTTTAACCCTTTTTTGATTATCCTTTGTCCTCCACATGCAATTTATACAAAATAACAATACTTATTTTTCATTCCAAGTGAAATTGCATTCAGTTCAAGTCAGAACTATGAATACAATTGAATGTTATAATTAGACTTAGCTCAAGTTAGTTTCTGCTTAGTTTTTATTAAAAGTCTTGTGCTACCAGTTTAAATTAGGTTAAAAAATGATTGCATCAGGCATTAATATAAGCCTTTCTGCGGCACATTTTTGGTATGAAAACTAATTCAAGTGTATAACCACTCCCTAATCAATTAAATTTAAGCAGCTGCTGGGAAGTGTAAAGGCAGTTTAACCAGTCTTTTGATAATACAAGGTACTTGCACCAGTTTTTCTGCAAACAATGCTCCTTTCTGCATTGTACAAGTCATTTCTTCAAGTGGCAAATGTGAGTAGAGGGTTTGGGGGATTGTGTTTCCTCCACATTACTTCCCTATATCAAAAATTCACGGCATGTCCATGCTGAATTCTCCTGTAGCAGAGGTTACAAATTTGCAAATTACAACTGCCACTAGGAAATCTAGTTCTTCCTAAGAGTTACATTTTTGGTGAGACTTTTGTCCACTGTGAAGTGAAGCATGGCAGTGATCAAATTTGGGCCAGATTTTCTGAGCATTGCCACTGAGCTCATTCTTTATTTATGCAATGGAAGAGCTCCACATTTCTTGACATGAGATTCCGATGAGGGCTCCTTCAGAAATGTACAGCTGTCCTTTCACTTTGACAGGTCTCTCGGAGTGCCAAATAGTTGGGAGAAGGTAACTAGGCCACCCCTTTCTCATAGTTTTCAATTGCCGTATTCGGTGATATTAAGGTCCAGCATCACAGAAAGGTCCTGTGAAAGGGTAAGAACATAAAGTCAAAAAGAGAGGGTAGGGTGTTGGGAGACTGGGTGCCAGGTGAGTAGGGTGCCATGGCTCAAGTTGGCAAGAAGGCCAGATAAATGATAATGTTTATGTTCAGTTGGGGTGTCACATGTGATGGGGAGAGTGGAGATTGTTGGGTCGTGTGGCTAGGGCTCTTGGATTCCAGGAGAGAGGAGACTTCGGGTCAGACTGTGGATGCTGCTGCATCCTGAGTTGGGGGGGGAGGGGGCATGTAAATTCAAGGTCTGGAATGTAAGGTGTCTTGGGGAGGTGTAATTGGGGAGGGATGTGGTGGTAAGTTGGAGTCAGTTTAGTAGGTACTTAGCAGTTAGACTAGATTTTTAATAGCCTAACTTTTCCTGTTTAGGTTTACCTAATTGCAGTAAAACCTTTCAAATTCTCTGAGTTAAATAGATACTTCCAGAGGGCTCTGGGTGCAGCAAGTCTTCAATTTCCTAGACAACTCCCTTAAAGTCTGCTAAGCTGGGGATTCCACAGGGGCCCTATGCACAACTGCAGAAGCAATTGCCTGGCCATCTTAACTGCCCTCTGAAATGGCCTATCGAGCTGCTACAAAGCTGACAGAAAGAAATGAAACCAGGTGGGCCACCTGGCTTATTCCTTGGTACAGGAAATGAAATAGGCAAACACAGCCTGTTGACCTTGCAAAGTTTACATCCGAGGACTTGTGACAAAATTGGGCGAGCTGTAACACAGATTTGTGTACCTAAGAATCAGGAACAGGAGTAGGCCATTTCGCCCCCTTGATTCTGCTCTTCCATTCAGCAAGACCATCGTTGATCTGCTTGGAACTTCAAATCCACATAAATAAAAAATGAAACCCCCCCCATCCCTTCCCTATCTTTTGCATATAAACTGACGTTTTCTCAGCTACCATCAGTTCTGAGGAAGGATCACTGGACCTGAAAGTTAACTCTAATTTTATTTTTCGCACATGCTCCCAGACCTGCTGAGCCTTTCCAGAAACTTCTGTTTTTGTTCAAATCCACATTCCCACCCAGCCCTGATAAGCAAGGGGCTGGAAGGTTAACAAGAATTGCTCTACTCCTGCTATGCAAATATTCTAGGACTCTGCTTCCATTTCGCTTCAGGGAGAGAGTTCCAAAGACTGTCAATCTTCTGAGAGAAAATAAATATCTACTCTCTGTTTTAAATGGGCAATCCCTGATTTTTAAACAGTGATGTCCATTTCTAGGCTGCTCCATAAGGAGAAACGTCCCCTGTACAACTACAGTCAATATCCGACAGGATTATTTATGTTTCAATGAAGTCACCCCTTACTGTTCTAAATTTCAACAATGCAAGCCTAGCCTTTCCAACTGTTCCTCATAAGACATTCTGCCTGTTCCAAATAATACCTTATTAAACTTTCTCTAACTACCTCCAGTGTATTGACATCATTTCTTAAATACCATGAGCAATTCTGTGCATCGTACTCCAGATGCATGCTCATTGGTTCCCTGTCTCATTGAAGCATAACCTCTCTACTCTTCAATTCAGTTCATGCTGTGATAAATGAAAATATTCTATTAGATTACCTAATTACTCGCTGTAGTTGCATACTAACCATTTGTGATTCATGCATGAGGGTATCTAGATCCCAAATCTCTCACCATTTAGCTTCATTTTGTCCTTCCTGCCAAAATCAACAACTTCACATATTCCAACATTGTATTCCGTTTGCCACATCTTTGTTCACCTAATTCATCAGTATCTTTTTGTAACCTCCTTGTGTCTTCTTCACAACCTACTTCTCTGCCAATCATTGTGTCAGCAACAAATTTGGCAACAATACCTTCCATCCATTCATTGAAGTCAGGTCCTAGGACAGAGGCACTTGTCAAGCAACATCGTGAGTCTCATGGAATCAGACCTTACAGACAATGTCCCATACACCACCATCACTATCCCTGGGTATATTATATCCCACTGACAGGAGACAACACTACAGGCGATGGCACAGCGGGCTCCATTGGGCACCAACTTGTACAAATAACAAGGGTGAAGCATGTGCATCCACCTCCTGACCTCGTCAGCATTACAGATGCCAGTCTTCAACCAATTTGATTCCCTCCCCACGTAACACCAAGAAAGAGCTGAAGGCACTGGAACTAAGGCTAAGGCCTCTGTCTGTGTTCCAGCAAGAGTACTGCAGACAAGCTATACCCCTAGCCAAGCTGTTTCTGTGCAGCTGTAGCGCTGGCATCTACACAGCATTGTGGGGGAGAAAAGAAAGCCCAGGTATGTCTTGTGCACAAAGCAGGATGCATATCACCTGACCAATTACTGCCCCATCAGTGTATTCTCAATCATAGTGATAGAACGGTTTGTTGGCAGTGCTAGCAAGCAGCATTTCCAAAGTAATAACCTGCTCACTGATGCTCAGCTTTGTTTGTGCAAGTGCCACTCAAAATTCAAACTATCTAATTGTTTGCACAGGTTATCTGACACTCGCAAGACAAACCACAAAATGGTTTCATGATAATTAAGAAAATGGCATTAAACAAATCAAGGTGAAACTGGTGAACAAGAACAAACAAAGACTTAGAAATCATGCTTTCAAATGTCCAACGTTAGCCAGCAAGTTGAAGCGTTTTTTTGTAAGAGAACATTAGTCTGTGCATCACTAACTTTCTAGATGTCCAGGGAATGGAAACACTGAAGGTCAAGACAACTAATCTGCATTTTTTTCCAAGAGAAGCAGACACAACAGCAGAATTCCTAAAACATGGGTCTCAGGGCATCTTCAAATTCTCTGTAATTAAAACAGGATTTAACATACCAGATGAGTCATAAAGGGATTGAACACCAGAATATGAAACTGAACACAGTGATTTAAAAACCCCTATGTAACAAAAGCAGAACTTGATTATTGAGTTACTGTAAGACAGAATCCACTGATGGTTTTGTCTCATTCATTAGAGTTTCAGAAGATGCCATATCACAGTGCAGTGATATACCTACACTTTAGAATATAGCAATAATCTCTATTGTACTATATCTGTCTCCGAAAAATCAGTGTTGCATTAAAAAGTATGAGTCACTTCCCGAACATGATACTACATTAAACTCCGAACAATAATCTCCACTGGAAGCTCAGAAGGACCCTGCGGCAAATTATATTAAAGAAAGCTATAACTTTCACTGCCACTATCACAGCGGTTGAATTTTCTGATTCAGCATCGACTTTAGGAGCAATCAACTCACAGATCTTAATGACCTTGCCGCTCAGCTTGAACCTCTGCACTTGCTGCTTTTGCAAGATATCACAGTAATTCATCCTTATCTTATAAATTTTACTATCTAGATATTAACTCATTTAATTCAGCCCCTCCTGCATTGTTAAACCTGTTGAATCTCATGCCACTTTTTGGAGAATTACTCTGGGTAATCTAACTGGAGTGGCAAAAAGGTGCTAGTAGAAATCTGTACATGTCTTAAATAATTGATCATTGTGAATCATTTTAAGATGGGGTACAGAAATCACTTAGATTAATGTAAAGGTGATGAGTTACATTTTTTTTGTCTAATTTCTATCTTGGTGCAGGCTCAAATGGAACTTTTCTTGACAATAGGACATTAAAGGTGAGGCATGCCTCTTATCAGTGTAGGCAAAGGGCCTAATGCTTGTTTCAGCCATGGGTAACAGATGCTTCTTGCTTCACTTCACCCAATAAGGCAGATAATGTGCACATGCATCCTGTCTGTTACATTAGGTCTTTGTGGTTTGGCTAATGTGAGAAAATAGGTGTTGCATGACCAACTTTAATGTCATGTCTAAATGTATACTTTGTGGTTGGAATGTGGAATAGTTGAGGGAAAAAGAAGCAAAAAAGTGAGAAGAAAAACATATATGGCCCTTGAAGAAATATAATATATTCATGCTGGATAACGTAAAATTTTTCTACAGTAAAGGTGCTCAAGGTAGTGGCCATTATCAACTTCATATATAATGCAGTGTCAGCCTTACACAATGGGTCTTACTAACATGTGGCAAGTCACATGGTTCCCATGCAATTCCTGACTGAATTTTATGGTTCAAATTTAACATTCTGACCTGTTCATGGCTGGGGAGACTGGCAGTACGTTGGCAACTATAGAAGGTTCAGCAGAACATCGGCTAGTGCCTTTTTAATGCAGCTACATTATTTGCAGCTGATTCCTGGGAACTTCTGAACCAATTACAGTGAGTGCGCATGATGATGACCTGTCAAAGTCTCCTGAGGTCGTTGAACAGACCACACGGGGTTCAAAATTGAAACATGCTAGAGGTCGTGACTCACTGCCAGAAGCTAGTACACACGGCGACCGTATGGACCATGGCAGCACTGTGCTTCTGGACATGAATCTGTTCCCTCTAGATGGAAGGAAAAGAGTTGTCTCTGAAAGTAAGCACGCATGGTGGAATGTGGCTGAAGAAGTCAACAGCAGGTGCCATGTTCCCAAATACAGGATCAGGAGACATTCAATAACTAATAAAGGCAGAGATGGTGAAATGATATGGCACATTTAGCTAAATCCTGTGTGGTTCTAATCTAAACAACCCCAACAGTGCCTTCTGAATCCTTCTCCTGAACTGCACCCCTCATATATACATAACTTGCTGGCACATCCATTCCTCTCTGTCTAGACTTGTCTTCAATTTGCCCTTGAACCACTGACACTGAAAACAATGTGAAGTTATTCCTCACAAATGTTGTCCATCCATTTCCATCCTTTCATGTCCCAACCTGAACTACTGACACTGAAAACAGGCTGAAACTGTCCCTCACAAATGTTGTCCTTCCATTTCCATCCTTTGAACACATTCCGTTTCTCACACCCATAGATCTCTTCATTCTCTCCTTGCAGCCAAGTACCGTCAAGAACATCAGGGAGTGGTAGGGAAGTGGAGCTGGCCTTCTAGTTTACTCCACTTTGGACAGTAGGGAGGAGCTGACAGAGATAAGCCGAGTCTCTATGTGACCATTGGAAGCACTCAGCAGCATGGTGTTGAACTAAATAACACCCAGTAAAATAGCATTATAGCCCTCATAAACATTTCAAAATATGACCATTTTCACAATACTGCTGTCACAGCATTTTAAAATTCAGAGAATCATTTGTGCAACAACTCCTTATTTGCTCCAGCATTAATTGTGATGACAAAAATGCAAGCTTTCTGTTTCTCATCTCCACTTTTATAGAGAGCAGCTTGCACAAGACCTGTGTACTCAAGTAGAAAATAGACAGGATCAGGTGCTGATCATACCATTAAAAGACTTTTTTTTAAAAAAAAGAAATGCTAGTTTCTGGCACAATGCAATTTTGAAGGCCTAGAGAAGAACAGATCACTGCAAATCTTTGAATTGTATCTAATAAATAGGCAACACAAGAAAAAATATATGAAATGCAGAAGTTTTTTGAAGAGGCAAAGTTCTGAGTAGCTGACTGGAAGGGCATGGAGAGACCTTTACTGGCTCCTTCAGGCAGTCCTGCTGATTATAATGGCAATCAAACAGTAGCAAGACCAGAGGTGGGAGAAGTCTTGCCCAGTGAGAGCTCCTACACAATAACAGCCTAGCAGATCCTGCATTTGGCAGGGCCATTGAAGAGGATATGACTGCTGCTGGAAGCACACATAGGATTGTGGAGGGCCAAGGTGTAAGATAAGTGATTTGTGCAGGGTGGGGTGGTGCGACATTCTGGCAGTGGGGATTGCAGTGAGGGGGCGCGCAGGATCAGAAACAAGGGAAATGGGGTGACTCTCAGAAGACCTTTCCTGCCCTATATCTACTCCATTGAATAGGTGGCGAATGCCTTTGATCAAGAGAACCGGCTCTCAGCCTGTACGCACATGCTTACCTTTTGGGCACACAGCTTGCGAACAAACCCACCTACCTCTGGGGCCATTCCAGCATGCATGGCCTGGGGCTCTTAAGTCACCCTTAAAGGACTAAATTGGCTGCAGGTCAACCATGGACCTCCTAGCACTGAAGAGTAGAGGCATGAGGGTGGCAAGGTTTGGGTTTGAAAATGGCTTTCCTGCCTCCAAGCCTGTCTCCTCTGGGAGTTCAAGATTCCAGTCCAAGATATAACAGGGCAGTTGTATTAACATTGAGCATTCACCGAGCTGAAGAAGAGGGGCACTTCTACTCGTTATTAGAAAATCACCTTTTTCCCCGATTGAACTTGAACATGCTTGCTGTTGAGAATAAAACAAGCTAGTACAACCACCTATTTGTTTAAAATCACACTTAACTTTAGAACCCACAGCAAAAATGATCCCGAACAAATTAGTGCTGTTCCATTTAAACAATAGAGTTTCTACTTTTAATTTAAACAGAAATGCCCAATGGATAATATGAAGACAACCTCATTTTTGATGTTCTTCATACATTATGGAGGCTACACACTATTTTAGTACATCTCAGCAGGGTTGGACTCATGAAACATTAACGGTTTTGGGTATGACAATTTCTCATGATACCTACTTTGCAAGGCCTGACAAATACTTCTGAAGGTTTGGTTCTGATCAGTTTTTGGCTTCAGAACATTTGGGCATTTGATCATTTGTCAAAACCTGCATTAGACGTATGACCTGAATGTAAAAGATCCTAATCAAATATCTCCTTCAGATTTAGTACCTTGAATTTATATTTTGCTTACGTGATCTGTAAAACAGTTAATAAATGTAATGCTTTGAGCCCATTGCCTTTTTTTTAAAACAGAGAAACCTATTTTCTATGTTTCTAAATGGACCAAAGGGTATGGGGAGAAAGCAAGAACAGGGAATTGATTTGGATGATGAACAATGATTGTATTGAATGACGGAACAGGCTCAAAGGGTCTAATGGCCTATTCATATTTTCCACATTTATAATTGAAGAATAAAGGTCCATAGCTGAAGATATCTATGCGTTTCAAAGCAGTATGAGAGAATGAAATAAATGAAAAAATAATAAACTTGCATTTATATGTGATCTTTCACATCCTCTGAAAGTCCCAAAGTGTTGTCTAGCCAATCAATGAAACAATTGCAGCTGCTAACCTAAGCAGAGCTGGGTTCCACAAGTAGCATTATGCGAACATACAAATTAAGATGAGTGGGCCATTCTGCCCCTCCAGTCCACTCTGACATTTGATAACATCATGTCTGACCTGATTATGGCCACTACTTTTCTCCTCCCAACTATCCTTGGATTCCATCATCAGTCAGTAATCTATACAACTCAGCCTTACAAGTATTCAATGGCCCCGCCTTCACTGCTCTTAGAGGAAGAGAAATCCATAGGCTAACGGCCTCCTGAGAAAAAGAAAGGTGTCATTTCTATCTTAGAAGGAGAGACCTCTTATTTTCCAGATATGTCCCTTAAGTTTTAGTCTCTTTCATAAGGGTAAAATCCATTCAGCATCCATCTGTATGTCCTTCAGGAATTTATATATGTTTCAATATGATCACCTTTCATTCTTGGGAGCCCCAATGGATACATCATGAACCTGCCCAAACTTTCTTCATAAGACAATCACTTCCACCCAGGAATCAGTCAAATAAAACTCTTTGGACTGCCTTCAGTGTCTGTTAAATCATTGAGATGAGTGACAAGTTAACCTGTTTTCGGTGAAGTTGGTGGAGGATATGAGATGACAGGAAAACAATCCATTTTGAATGTAGCCATGGTAAAGTTTGCACTAACATGAGAATGCTGAGAGGGTCTCACCTTAATGTCAAAATGGCATTTCCAGCAATGCAGCACTCCCACAAAAGTGTGCTAAAGCATTCCAGTAGATTTAGATAATGTAAAGTTTGAGCTTCAGATTTCTGAGAAGTTTTTTATTTACGAAGTTTGATTATGTTGCTGGACATTAAAAAGTAATGTACTCAATACTAAAGCATTCTCCTGCTTTTTCACTTGTAATATAGATTTTGGAAGGCAAATCATATTTGACTAATTTGATTGAGTTCCTTCTGATGAAACACATGGACAAGTTGGAAAAGGGTAGCATGACTGATATTGTGCATTTGGATTTTCAAAAAGTATTTGTTAAAGTATTATATTATAGATTTGCGAACAAAACTGAAGCCCATAAGATTAAAAGGAAGTTATTGTGAGGATACAGAAATAGCTAAAGGGTATTCAAAATACTGGCAAACAGTTGTTTGTCTGACTGGAAGAAACGTATGCAATGGTATCACCCAGAGGTCAATGTGGACTCTTTTTTATCTACATTCGTGACATGGACGATGAGGCATATGGCAAAATTTCAAGGTTGCAGCTGAATTGAAATTTAGAAATAAAGTAGACAGTACACAGGGCAATGGCCCAGATCTTTTGATTGAAGTCAGAAACCCTATTCCGAACCTGACTGTATAAAAAAGAAATACACTGATAGTAACAGGGTCCTCAATAGCAGGTGGTAATGGTAAGGAGGGCGGCAAACAGAGAAGCTCAAACAATGGAGCAAATCCTCTCTGAAGGAAAAGGGCACAAAGAGGCCACATGTAGAAATAGGGAGACAGACAAAGGATTTCCAAAATCAAACATAAACCACAGGCTTAATTCCATGTAAATACTGTGTTTAACTAGGTTAACCGTAATTTCCAGGCCTTGTTTATTAAGACCTGTTGCCAATGAAATGATGACTCATTGTTTAATGATCTTTGGACTGTTTGTCACCTCATGTAATACTTCCTTTCAAGGAATTATCCATGCAAAATTGTAGGCCAGGAGCCTTCCTAACTGAACTGAGTAATTATTACACTGAGGTCTCTGAAGTCTCTGACTCAAGTTGGGACTTCATTGGAAGTTTCCAAGACATCTGCATAGACTTGACATGCAACTCCAGTCCATGCTACTGCAATGACTATTTACCTAACAGAATATTTGGCCCAAATTAAACAATAAGGAGGACTGTTTGTCTTCTGGACAACAGAGACAGCGAACTGGGCAACTAAATTAGTGGTGACATTTATACAAAGACATATGAACTGATTTGTTTTAGTTGAAAGAATGTGGAGAGGCAGTATTAATTAAACAACATAAGTTTAGAGGGGATACATGACCACAGAGTCTTGTGTTTGTCCAGATACAAATTTGTGAATCTTATCAGAAAGGCATTCAGATCTTTGGCTTTATAAAAATAGAGGCTTAGTCAATGATAACTGAAGGGGCCAATCTATGAGATGCAGCTTCTGCCATTAGCACCATGTGGGGTGTTGTGCATAATTCCGGACACAACACATTGGAATAGAAATCAAGGCGACTTCAGAATGATGGAAATGAGAATTACAAGTTGGTCATCAACCGTGGAATGCGGTGTTTCTGAGTTGAACATCAGATGCGGTTGTTGACTTGCTCGCCAAGCTGGTAAGTTTGTCACCCTGCCAGGTAACATCATCAATGCGAACCTGGTGGAGCATCAGTGTTCTGTCCTGCTTGCTATTTACGCGTCTTGGTTTGTTGGGGAGGGTGGCATCACTTCTGGATCTGTTTCTTAGTGGTTAGTGTTTGGGGTCTAGCTCTACATGTTTGCTAATGGAGCTCGGGTTTGAGCGCCAGGCCTCCAGGAATTCTCATGTGTGTCATTGCATGGTTTGTCCTAGGATGGCTACGTTGTCCCAGTCGAATTGATGTCCCTCTTTGTCCATGGGTATTGGAATGAGCGATAGTTGGTCATGGCTCTTGGTAGTTAGTTGGTGTTCGTGAATCCTGATGGCTAGTTTCCTTCAGGTTTGCCCTATGTAATGTTTTTGGCAGTCTTTGCATGGTATCTTGTAAATAAAGCTAGCTCTGTTAGTTGTGATTGTTGGATCCTTTATTCTCATCAGTAGCTGTCGTAGTGTAGCTGTCGGTTGTGGGCTACCATGATTCCTAGGGAGGCAGAGTAATCTCGTGGTCATTTCAGATATGTCCTTAATGTTTGGAAGGGTGACTGTCTCTGGATGTGTTGTGTTTTCCTGTTGTGGTCTGTTATGTAGGTAACGACAGACAATGCTTTTCTGGTAACTGTTGTTTCTAAAGATGCTGTATAAGTGTTCTTCCTTGGCTTTGCTACTAGACAAAACAGCGATACAGACACCCAACACCAACACCATCAGCAAAGACTGCACCCTCAAACTACTGGATCTGTGCCTCACAATCCACTTCACCTTCAACGGCAAGATATATGGACAAATCAATGGAACACCCATGGGATCACCAATAACAGGATTAATAGCAGAAGCCATAATGCAAAGACAGGAATGGATAGCACTTCCCACCATCCAACCAAGACTATGGATCTGCTATGTGATGACACCTTTGTAATTATCAAACACTCTAAACTGGAAGAAACCCATGTGCTCATACACAACATCCTCACCGGCATAAAATTCACCCAGGAAGAGGAGAACAACAACAGACTCCCTTTCCTGAATGTAATGCTCGAATGTACGGTCAACAGTGAGCTCTAGAGCAGCATACTCAGGAAGGCCACCCATAAGGATCAAGTACACAACTACAATAGCAATCATCCCAATACCCACAAACGGAGTTGCATATTCCTGGAACCATTCATATAAATCTTTTCTGTGCTCTCTCTCAAGCCTTTTGCATCCATTCTTCCAACATTCCAGTTCAGGCCATAGTGGTGTTCTGCAAACGTTTAACAATAACCTTCTTGCTTTTGTACTCTATGTACCTATTAATAAAGTCTAGCCCATGGAATGCTTTATTAACCATGCTCCTAACATTTCCTATGGCCTTCAATCATTTATGCACATGTACATTTGGATGCCATTGCCCTGTGCACCATTTAGAACTGAGCCCTTTATTATATACTGTTGCTGCATGTACAACCTACCTAAATGAACAGCTTCACACTTCCATCTGTTACATTTAATTGGCGATTTACTCTTTTCACCAACCTGACCATGTCCTTTTGAAACTTTACAATATCCTCCTCACAGTTAAAAATGTTTTTGATTTTGGATCATTCAGAAATTTTGAAGGCGTGCACTGTACACTAAGGTCAAAGACATTAATGTCTATCAGGAAAAAAAACTATATAGTTCTAACATCAACCATGGAATATCATTCTTCCTGGCCAGAAACATTAACCACTACTCTTTGTTTCTTTTCACTCAGCCAGTTCCATACCTCATGTTGCTAGTATCCCTTTTATTCCATGATGGATAATGTTGCCCAAAGTTCTGTTGTGCAGCACTTTATCATATGCCTTCTGGAAAGCCACATTGACAACATCACCCTCATCGTCATTCTCTGTCACCGCCGTAAAAAAATACTCTAACAAGTAAGTTAAACAAGATTTGCCCTGAGGAAATCTGTGATGGCCTTGATTAATGTGTATTCGCTTAATTTTGTCCCAAATTATAATTTCCACAAACTTTCACACCACTAAGGGTAAATTAGCTGGCCTGTTGTTGTTGGGCTTATCTTATGTTATTCAGTCAACCATAGTCTCATTACAGAGAGACAATGGTGGTGGTCTAACACAGGGCCACCCTGCCTCAGGCAAGGGGAGAGGTTGAGAAGGAGGGTCCTCTATGGTATTCTCAGCTGGCGTGAGAATTGAATCTATGCTGTCGGTACCATTCTGCATTGTAAACCAGCTCTCCAGCCATCTGAACTAAACAAACCCCACTGTGGTCATAACAGCCTTTGAATTGTGAATGTGGCAAAATCAGTACATTGTACCAGAATAGACAACAAAAAAAAATCCAAGATAACAAACATGGGGCTGGATGAACACAGCAGGTCAACCAGCCTCATAGGAGCAGGAAAACTTGACGTTTCGGGCCTAAACCCTTCA
>JAHRHZ010000140.1:32774146-32828975 GCA_024137785.1 Ginglymostoma cirratum | reverse complement strand
GGTTTAGGCCCGAAACGTCAAGTTTTCCTGCTCCTATGATGCTGCTTGACCTGCTGTGTTCATCCAGCCCCATGCTTGTTATCTCGGATTCTCCAGCATCTGCAGTACCTTTTATCCCCCAGAAAAAATCCAACTACTTTTCATAATGTGGCTTCTTGCTAAAGTCATTGAAGTGCGTCAACTAGTGCTTAAATTTTTAAAAAAAGGTCATCAATTAAACAGATGCTGATTTGCTCAATTGCCCAGAGGATCACTGCATATGTCTGGGAAATATGCTGTTATGCTTCGTATTCCTGTAAGCTGTAAGAGGGCAGTGTATGTTACTATTTCTCACTTTAGTCAGAATTACAAATAGTTTTACAACATCAGTAATAAAAAGCCAGTGATAATTTGTTAATACCACATTTGCTCCCATGTTGATTTGCAACATACAAAGTCAAAGATGCTACTGATTTGCTTGTCAGTTTAGGGAGGGGTGTGCAAACTACAGCACCAATACTGTGTATACAGAGAAATTATCCATAACTAATTATACTCTTTGTCTAGTATATGTTATGTAAAAAACACAAAATGGGATTGTATTATAAAATATCTGCTAATTTAGCTCTTTGTAGGTGGAACTGCAAACATAAAACATCACATAATATCTAACTCCAAACATTTACTGGGGATGTTTGTAGCAGCATTTACTTATAATGTAATTATACTAATAAATACCAAACTAAAAAAAAGTACATTGTGTATTGATTCATCAAAGCAAAGCTCTCAAAATCTAGGCAAATGCAAAGCCCTCCTAAAGCTGCTTTTTAAACCCTATGGGCAACATCCCAAGTACTGACTTCTAAGGGTATGCTCAGAATTCCTGAGAGATGCAGGGATCAAAGACATGGCTACAGTCATTATACTTAAATCATTTTCCTCTGTGTCTCTGTCAGTGGATACCTGTCCACTGTTTAAATGATCAACGCTTTTTTAATGTGCATCCCCTTGGATTTTTCAAATTAAATAATACTTAAGTTGTCTAGATCTCTTTGAATGTTATCAATCTTCTCTGCACTGTTCACCTGGCCACACAGCCCAGCATCATCTTCAAATCTGTTCACATATTTCTGCCAGTCCAAAGCTGGTGCAATTTTGGGCAGCATATTCACTCAGCCCTTGATGAAACATTATTGCCTATTTAAAACCAGTTAAATACCAATTATGGTACATGTGGAATTCATATCATGTATCCCCCCGCAACCTTAAATACAGAATAGAGTAGCACCTCATAAAAATTCTTCAAACTGTGAAACAAAAAACACAATTTGAATTTTATTTTTGCTTGAAGCTTATACTATAAATCAAAAATCTCAAAGATTTCTACGTAGCCATAAAGACTGCTTTTTTCTCTCCCTATCTCATATTCATTTGTAGATTTTAAATCTTCACTGATTCCCAGGATTCTGGTCACTATCGGTGCTTCCCCAGGTACCCATTATTTGCGTAACGTGAGATGCCAGATCCTGTTCTCATCCAATGTCCACACCTGTGTTTCTAGTTGGGGTCACTGAATTTGAGATCGGGACCTGGAAATCTGATTAGCTAACAGAGGACACTTGAGGCCACCTGTAGTATCTGAGAGGCTTTTCAATTGAGATTAACTTTGCAGAGACTGAATAACAAAGCTGGGACCTTCCTGGTCTGAATGCCTTCCCTATTTCCTGGGTAAACTTGCTATCCATCACGCGAAACAATGAAAAACGGTATAAAAATGGACATTGCTGAAGATTATACAGTACATTCTAATTTTTTTTTCAAAACACAAGGGAATTTTGTACAAATCAGTACCTGGGCTACACAATACAAGCTGAGGAGTTGCAATGATTGTGTTAAATTCAATTACGCTAAGTTTAAATCAAAATTGTTTGTTTTTATCATCAAGTGAATTGCTAACTTTCTGAATGAGGTGTAACACAGGGACAGTTTTAGTCCACAAACCAAAAATTAATCTGAAACATAGAAACATAGATACAGCTGATACACTTACGTAGATACATTTAAAAACAGGAAGAGGGACAGTTCTTATTTTCAGAAGAATTTATGAAATTGGTAAGATAAAAAATATATTAGCGATAACACATAAATTTGAATAGTCTAAACAGACTGAGAATAATAGAGGCTAGAACAATAAGCCTTTATTCTGCAGCCCTCCAGCTCCCCTACCCCACCCATCCTGGGCACATTCAGAAGAGATTTACCCAAAACAAATTAAATCATGACATGCACTTAAAATAGTAGTATTGCAGTAATGCTGGAATTTCTTTCAACCAATAAATAAAATGAGAATGTTTTAACATAGGGCAAAGAAAACCAGGAATTGTGAATATCGTATAAGATTTTCTTCACTGTGTCAAACACATCAATGGAGATAGTTCAATGTGGAATGAAATCTTAAAGGCATTTAGAAAGAATGTGTTTGCAATTCCATTAAACAACACACACAGAGGAAAGTGATTGTGCAACATGTGTAAGAGCCAAGTGAGCACATTTAGGTCGTATTTAACATTATCTGGCAACCAAACAATGAGTTTTAAACAGTGTAATGCTATGTTGTTTTGCAGCCTTCAGAAGACGAAGGTGATTACATCAGGATTTTATAGAACCAGCAACTGAAACAAATTAGTGAATGTGCGGTCTCTGGGCACGTTATGCATTATCCAGAGAGCTACAGTTAGGGCTCATGTACAGAAGTAGTCTGAAATAAAAAGCCAAAAGTGCTATTATGAAAGCATTAAGCAGCTCAAAAGTGTAACAATGCAAGGTCATACTTGTGTTTTCACTATGTTACAAATTTTAAGTTCACCATTAGATCATTGATTTTCCACTTTGCTGTGAAGCCACTGACTATTCATCAGGGTGGGACCTCTGCCCACTCCACACCTATTGTCCAGCTTACATCCCAAGGTCTAGGGCATTTGGTATTGTTGGTAAGTGCCTGGCTATTTATGGTATTATGACCTCTTTACCCCAATTGTTATGGGTCAATGTTCGTAGCTGACAAGTGAAATCCCAGACAGGAACCTTATTGGATAGGTCCATAATTTTTTTCAAAACCATTTTGTTAACCAAGTAATTTTTTTTACTAAAACACAGGTATGCAATGTTGCTGTCTCATCTTTAACAAAAAAAAAATGTATTAGTTACAGAAATGAAAATAAACAAGAAAAACTCTATTCCCGTTTAACCCAGATTCAATGGTTTTTGAATGTACGGTAGAAGTAATGCAAGCAGGCCTTACAGATTAAATAGATATAACAGCTTTGTATTGGAATCAGTACATCCTGGTACAGCTTACAAATGTGGTATCAATTCTAAGAATACCTAGTGATGAAATTCCAAAAAGGCCACATTTAGCTCATTTCCAAGTAAAAGGGCTTCTCAATTTATAATGTATTGATAATCTTAAAGTAATTAAAACTTCAACACATTTGCTGTAACTGCAAATAACTTTCTTGATTGTTACTATTATGCTCCTAACTTAGCTTTCTTCCAGTGCTTTGCTATCCAAGACAGTTTAATTCCTTTTAGGAAAAATAAACTTCACTTCTTTCTGACTGTCTCAACAGCAAGGACTGGAATGAAAAATAACTTCTTATTTTAAGATAATTTTATTACTTTAAACTCGTGAGGAGTGCTGCTTAGCACATATTACTCCATCAAAAGACTTCTCAGAACTTTGGAGCTTAATACATGCTTTCCTTTTCAATGACTTTCCAGCACAGACTGAAACTGAAAGTCAGAGTCTGGAAAGTTCTCCCACTAAGCCCTCTGGGTAGTTCCCTAGGATCTCAAAGTAACTTCTTTTTGCTTTGATTTATTGGTATTATAGTTTTTAAAGGATAATGATAAACTACAAACACACACACAAACCCGTATGCTTAACATAGAATTTCAAGAAATGAAACATGCAGTAAACAACATTAAAGTACCGATATATATATAAATCTGTCAGGTTCATAGCACCTAAGGACTGTAGCAGTGGAGAAATATTGGTCTGGTGCAGCATCACCAAAGGAGCTGGCTTAAAAAATTTAAAATTCATATCAGACTTCAAAGTAACCATTTTAATTTGAAGATGTATCTGCCATAACCGTAACGAATACAAGTCAACTTTGGCAAGCCTGGCCCATACTGTAGATAGAGCATGATGTAAAATAGCCATTTGATGTCATCCTTCCTTTCACATCTGATTAAAAAAACTCTTACTTATTTTTAGAAAGACATAAGAATCACCAGTGTCAAACACAGAGAGCCTTGGGAGCCAGGTAAAAATGTTTCTGTGAAATTACAAGAGAAAAATATAACACTTGATGCAGAGATAATAAGGTGTGGAGCTGGATGAACACAGCAGGCCAAGCAGCATCAGAGGAGCAGGAAAGCTGATGTTTTGGGCCGAGACCAAAACACTTGATGCATCTGTTGTCCACAGCATAATGTTTCACTACATTTTGAATATATGCTCATGTGTAACAGCAATCACAGAGTAAAATTTCTTTTCCTCTGGTGCTAGCATGGCTAGAAAGCAGAAATAAGTGATAGAATGGGAAGAATTTGGAATATGTACATCAATCATTCATGTACACCAGATTTTCTGCTTTCTCACTGGCAATAGGAGTTTGAACTTAACATTGCATAAGCTATTTTCAAAGAAAACATTCATCCCACTTCTCTCCTACATGACTGAAGTTTATTCCTGAGTAGAATGGTTACATTCCATAGAAACTAAGTTGGGCATAATTAAGCTTTATGTAAATACATTGTTTTATCGTCTTTTCAAATTTAAGTAGAAATATTTGTTGCAGAATGGAGCTTTAAGAAATAATGCTGTATTCTGAGATAGCTTTGCTCATACATACTTAAAGTGTGAACCTCACCAATAAACACATTTAAAAAGATAAATGAAGTTTCATATTAACAGGCTCTACTAATTTGTTAATTCACATTTGAATCCATCATCATAAAGAGATTATACTGTAATTATCTTCAAATTTGCCTTTGGAAAGTCAATGAGTAGGTATCCAAATTCATTACAATGGTAAACGTTTTTGTCTTCTAAAATGCAAGTTTTCTTCAATCTATTTTATTGAGGATATTCATTGAGGAAGGAAGAGTTTACACTTTTACAGAGGCTTTTGTGTCCTCAAAATGTCCTGAAGTACTTTACAGCTCAGCAATTCAACTCTGAAGTGCAGTTACAGTTCAGTATACAAATACAGCAGTTAGTTATAGTTAGTTTTTAGTTATATTTTAGTTATATCTTAATATCTTCTGTAATTCAAAATGGTGTCAGAGCTTGGTGATGTTTTACGCTTTCTACTGTATTTATTTGTTAAATACAAGTGAAAATAATTCAAAGTTCCACAGACAGCAGTTTAATTATTTTTGTTAATGGGTATGTGAATGTTGCTGGCTAGGCCAGCATTTCTGCCTATACTTAACTGTCCTTGAAGGTGGTGGTGAGCTGCCTTCTTTAACTGCTACAGTCCTTGGGGGTTAGGGACACCCATGTTGTTGCTAGGAAGGGATATCCAGGATCTTGACCCCACCAAAATGAAGGAATGGTGTTAAGTTCCATGTCAGAATGCTGCACAGCTTGGAAGAGAACTTGTTGGTGATGGTATTCCAAACATTTGGTACCCTCATCCTACTAGGAGGTAGAGATTGTGATTTTGAAAAGTGTATTCAAAATAGCCTGGGCGAGCTGCTGCAGCGCACCTTTTGAATAATACTCACTTCTGCTACTGTGTGTAAATAATGATGGGTATGAATGTTGAAGTTGCCCATCAAACAGGCTGTTTGGAATAGTGTTGAACTCAGTGACTTTTCTTGGAATAGGTGGGAACTATTCATTCATACTCCTGACTTATGCCTTGTAAACGGTGGACTGGCTTTGGAAAGGCAAGAGGTGCATTACTCATTGCATAATTCCCTGCCTCTGTCCTGCTCTTGTAGCGAAAGTATTTGTGGCTAGTTCAGTTCTGTTTCTGATCACTACTAAACCCTAGGATGTTGGTAGCGACAGTAGTGTAATTGATCATCCTGAGAATATAATTACTTTCGCTCTTGTTTGAGGTGTTTACTGCCTGGTACTTGGATGGTGAAAATGTAATTTGCCACTTGCCAGCCCAAGCCAAGATGCCATCCAGTTCTTGTACCACATGGAGAGGGACAATTTCAATTACCAGCTATTAACTTACATTTTGATAAATGTTTTATAAATTGTCCCAACATTAAAATTAAACTGCTAAGTGAGAAGCTTTCTCACGATCGGAAGAATCTGATTTTTAGCCAGGCAGTATAGATATAATTCTACCGTCAGCTTCAGTTGCTTATCTGAAATTGACAAATCCATCACAAATATAATTGTGATTGAATGACATCAATTTAAGAGTTAATGTTTAATCATTTTTAGGTTCAGTATACTGTTTTTCAAATTGCACTGCATGTCACTTTGGGTATTATTTGTAAAAGATTGACTATTTTTACCATCGTTGTCAAGTAAAACTTGATTGGTGTCATTAAAATGTTCTGTGATATTCTGCAATTATTGTGATTGTCCTACGTTCTGTTCAAAGGCAGCCAATTTTAGCCTTCAAGCTATTGTTTAGTATTTGCCTTGTATCCATTAGAAATACAAAGGACAATGTAATTTCAAAATAGCTTGCTGATTTTTACCCTCAGTACATTGAGGAACATCGACAGAGGAATTTGAAAAAAAAATGGAGAGCATTTGACCTCTTTACCAGTCTGAAGGGATGGCACAAGTGAGGTGGTGGGGGCCATTTAAAATGGAGTAGGTGGAGTGGAAAGATGGGTGTTATCAGGCCTTATTCCTGACACACTTCTGCCCTTGACCATACTTATGTATGTTAACTTAGACATGGTGCTATCACTGGAGACCACCAGCTGGCTGTACTTCTTTTATTGTTTATAAGCATCACTGTCACGGCATTTTAAATTCGGAGTTTAGGCGGACTGACATCGGGGACAAAATCTCAACTGCTGAACACTGATGCCAGAACCCTAACATCAGAAACTCAAAAAGCAGGGATTGCATTTTGCACATTCCTTGGGGCAGGATTGGAGTCAGCAGCGACCTACACCAGATTAGGGCAGCAAAGGTTGTTTCCGTGATGTGGCACACTGATGCGTACTTATATACCTCTGCAGGAGCGACCTCTCCCATTGGGGTTGCTGGTTTGGAGTGGGAAGTAGTCACGTATTATCCTTGAGAGAACAGTAGCACTGAGGCAAGCAATTAGGAGGGCATTCCTGGAAGGTTACGCTGGAGGCTCAGCAAATGATGAGGGCAGATTCAGACTTCCATGTAAGTACAATGAGGGATCCTGACGCCCATTGGAAAAACCAGCCTTAGAATCCCAACAGAATGGCCATGACAGTAGAAATCCTGAATCTCTGAAAGTAAAACATAATGACAGAACCCCGATTGCAGAACCTTGACAAAGTTGCATAGTACCGTGACCTCTTTAAGGAGTCAGATGAGTCAGTCTCCATAGAATTCCCAGCCTCTGAGCTTATATGATAGGTCCAGTTTGGTTTCAGGGTGCCAGCGATGGTAATGCCATTGAATATCAAGGGGAGGTTGTCGGATTTCTTTTGTTGCAGATGGCCATTTCCAGGCAGTTGTGTGTTTTTTTTTATTCACTCATGAGACGTGGGCATTGCAGGCTGAGCCAGTAATTTTTGCCCATCCTTACTTACCCTTGAGAAGGTAGCGGTGAGCTGCAAATAATACTTGTCACTTATCATTCAAAGCCTAAGCATTTTCTAGATATTTCTGTTGCACATGGACATGGATTGCTTCAGTATTTGAGTAGTTGAGAATGGTGCTGAAAACTGTGCAATCGTCAGTGAATATCTCCATTTCTCAACTTATGATGGAAGATAGTCATTGATGGAGCAGCTGAAGATTGCCAGGCCTAGGACGCTATCCTGAGGAACTCCTACAAGGTCCTGTAGCTGAGGTGACTGATGTCTGGCAACCACAACCACCTTCCTTTATCCTATATATTACTCCAACCAAAAGCTAAATCAACCTAATGGAACACAAACTGTGCAAACACTACCTCCCTATAATGCTTATATTAGTGAAACCTCTTTCTCCAGTTAGTGCTTAATTGTTCACCCATATCCATTGTAAATGGTGTAAAGTTTTGACTGGCCCCATTAGTTGTAGGATTACTCACCTCTCTCTATTGGACGCTGTATGCAAATAGTCCTATGATGTAGCTTCATCAGTTGACACCTCACTTTTAAGTATACCTGGTATTGTCACCGGCATGCTCTCCTACACTCTTCATCATATTCAATGGGTTGATTCCCCTAGCTTGATGGTAATAGTAGAGTGAGTGATATGCTGTCTGTGGTTACAGATTTTCATTGAGTAAAATTATTCTGCTGATGATCCACAGTGCCTCACAGATGCCCAGTTTTGAGTTGCTGGATCAGATCAAAACGTATCCCATTTAATTCAGTGCTACACAGCACATGTTACTGAGTTCACTGTTCAAGTGCCAAGTAAATCTATTGCGTGAATTAATGAAAAGAGAAAACTAATATTCAGCTCACCAAACTTGTAATGACAAGAAATCCCAACTTAGCACAACTTATTTCAAAATAATTCTCCTCCTCAAAACTCCTTTTAGATCTTTCAGTGTGGATAATAATTACTGTGTTAGCTGACATTTTTTTCCTACAGTGGATAGGCATTTATGATGACATTATCTTAATGTTCTAGTCAGGATTTCTATGGAAAACCAGAACTGATATAAAACCAGTTGAGTTGGAGATAATGAAATGATCAAAGCTGCATTGAGGCAGAAAGAATTCACATTCCAATGGAATTTGTGTTAATGTTTGCTGCAATACATTGTTTCTTATAAGACCAATACATTTGCAAAGTCTGTAATAGGGGAAATGCAGCAATCAATTTAGCACAGCATTAACCTGCAAAAGTATAAGACAGTGAAAAGATCAGTTGTTCTTAATGGTGTGATTGGAAGGATGAGTGTTGGTCTCGATATTGCAGGGAGAAATCTCCAATTCTTCCTTTGGTTTAAAGTCTAATCTGAAAGATGGCTGTTCCTCAACAGTACTGCAATGGCAGCCCAGAATACGAGGGCACTACAACACAGCTTACATCCACAACAGTGTGTCTCAGAGGCGAGAGCATTTCTGAAAAAGTCAAGGTGAACACATTTGTATGCAGGGCTCTTTGTGCTGATAAAATTGGCTTTTAAAGGACTACAAACTGACATTAACTTAGACTCTATATAAAATTCATCAACAGAAGTGAACTATTTCCTTTGGCCTTATTTTATCTGTCCCCACGGCTATAAGTGATGGCTGTATGTTATAAAAATTATAAAATATACTACTTGAGATGTAAAGATACTATGATGGAGTGTGTTGGTATTTTGCTGTCATGCAATGATTTTACAGCAACAAAAGTCTGTCAGAAATGCTCTTAAGGTAAATGTACTTTTTAACCTTGGCCACATAAAAATACAGTGAATTGCTATAGGTTTATGTCTGTAATTTATTCCTTTTGTAAGAATCCCCACTGTTATAAAATGTTACATTCCCGTATGTCAAAAATAAGAAAACATAATTTGGTTAGGATCAGAAAAGAAATATTGTAGGTGACAATCAGTCACAAAGGGGAAACCAATTGGATTCAACACCAAAAGCCCTTTTCTTTGTATGCAATGAACAGTATGAAAAATGTAGATACTTGAAATAGTGAGTATACATGTATATGTATATGTATATGTACATACAAAGAATAAACAGGCTATCCAAGAACAAAATAACCAGGTTTTGAACATTCGGACATATTATTACATATAACACACATATGGCTGGACACCATAGGAAAAATATAAATGCAATGGCCCTGAAATTCTGCTACCAGTGCAGCTGATGATTTTATGCCACATCAGTGAATGAATACGTGCCACTAAACTATCCCAATATTCCTGCTTAAACTCATCAGAACTATTATGAATGACTTATGTAGCTTTTCTCTGGTATAAAAAGGAAATGCAAATCGGAATCAGCTCACATTACCAAACTATGGTTGTAGTTTATTTTTCATTCATGAAAGGGATGTGAGCATTGCTGACTAAGCCAGCGTTTACTGCCCATGCTGAACTACCTTAAGATGATGTTGAAGAGCGGCCATCTTGAGTCCTGCAGTCAATGGGTGTATGTGCACCCCTGTGCTATTCGCATAGGAGTTCCAGAATACTAACCCAGCAGTGAAGGAATGGCAAAATAGCTCAAATCAGGATTGTACATAGCTTGGAAGTGAACTCCCAGGAGATGGTGTTCCCTGATTTCTGCTGTCTTTCTTAGTGGTTGAAGTTATGTGTTGGCAAGATGCTTTCAAAGGAAAGACAGTTTGCAGCAATCCTTATTCCAAACAACAAAGATTTCTGCAGTGACTCTTGCAGACAATACACACTGCTGTCAAAATCAATATGCATTACTGTTGGAAGTATTGAACTTTAAAGTGGTGAATAGGATGCCGAACAAATGGGTTGTTTTATCCTGGATGGCATTGAGATTCTGGAATGCTTTTCGAGCTGCACTCATCCAGGCAAGAGTTAAGTATTCCAACACATTCCCGTCTTGTGGATGATATGCAATCCATGCAGTATTAGATGTGTTACTGCAAATTTCTAGTTTCTGACCACAGGGTGTCTTTGAGCCAAACTGGTTGTTTAGTTGACGTTTTGTAACCTCAGCAGTGGTGAATTGTCCTTTGAATTTGCAGTGTTCTACTGTTCCTTTCTAATCTATTAGCGCTGCCACTTTTTCCTTCTTGGTGGGCCAAGACAGTAATTTCTCCAGTTGGTTCCAGTCACAAATCCATCACCAAAAGCAGTTTCCAGAAATTCAGCTGGTTTGCGTATTTCAAAATATTGTTGCAAGCTAGATAACTGTAGATGGCGTCTTTTATCTTCATATGTGAAACTTAACATAAAAGTAAAAATTAAAATAGTAGGTGAGGATTTCATCATGTCTGACTGGGTAGACTAGCTTTCATGTGATTTGAGAAAATTTTTATTTGCAGATCAGACAATTTTGTTTACTCCACATTGGGTTCATGATTCTTAGCTAACCTGAACAGTCAGCTGATTGCTGTTGCCATTTTAAGTCAATGTTTTCTTCTTTCTCAAAACCATTTCTGTCCACTTAAGTCTCAGACATTAAAATCTGATAATCATATTTTACCACTATCGTGACACTCGTACTGTTTAGATTCGTGCAGTTGTATCTGAGGTGAGAGGTTGTCTTTGATGAACTTTACGGCACAAGGTGGGGGAAGCAGGAGAATGGCACCTTGCGTGGAGAGTGGGACCAACAGGAACAAGTCAGGAGTTGAGGGGGTGGCGTCCCGGATCTTGATCTGGGCATCGAAGAATGGAAGATGGATTAGACGGAGATGTTGGATGGGGGAGGGGGAGTTTGATTTGGTAGGGGTGCAGGTCCATGAGAATGGGTATTCTAAGGGCATGTCACAGGATGTAACAGAAATTGGCTACGGCAGGGGATGGGAACAAAGGAAGAATCTCCAAGTGGGGCGACATCAGTTGGGGTGAGTGAAATTGACGTGTAATTTTTTAAGGTCACTGGAGAAGCTCAGCAAGTTACTACTTCATGGCTGGATGCTCAAAACCCACAGACACACAGGTTTTCATATCACTGTTTGCCTTATTCACACAGTTCACTTGGTAGAATAACTACAGCTGTCACATACCCAATATTCTTACAACCTCAGAAGAAGGGGGAAGGAGGCTGCAAAGGAAGGCTTTCCAGTCAACAACAGAGACTGCAAGCAACAAGCAGTAGCTGAAAAAGAGGTGGTCAAAAAGGTAGTTGTCCAAGGAAAGGCAGCAGAGAAGGTGGTCATGAATGTGACAGCTCATCTTCAGGATGCAAATGAACCACTCTTACACGATAGCACCTTCCAAACTCTCAATATCTTCCACCTAGAAGGACAAGGGCAGCAGATGTGTGGAAACACTGCCGACTACAAGTTCCCCTCTAAGCCGCGCAGTATCCTGACTTGGAACTCCACGGCTTGGTTAAATTCTTGGAACTCCCTTCCTAACAGCATTATGGGTGTATGTACATCAAATATATGTACAAAGGCAACTCACTATTGCCTTCTCAAGGACAATTAGGCACAGCAGTGAAACCCACATGCAACGAATGAATAAAAGAAAAATTTGTGTTCCCTGGGAAGACCCAGCTACTTGTGTGATTTGTGATTAATTCCACTCTCTAAATGTCACCTGGTATGACACTAACAGAGAAGAATCATGCAGGTCATGTTTCCCGGGAAGCTCCTGTGACCCACACCTCAGGAGCTCACAGCCTCCTATGTTTTTCAAAGACTCTGCCCAGAATGATGATTGAATTGTCCAATCCTGGAGTTTGCAAATTGAGTGTGGGTGAGGTATAAGGATGGTTGGAAACATAAGGATGAAGTAATCCAAAGACGTGCTACACAATTCTGTACAAGACATCATGGGATAATACACTTGTGACATATCCTCAGGCAAAGACTTGGAATGGAAATCACAACAACAACAGCAGGAGGAAAACAGACTCTCTATGCTTTATAAAATATGCAACAGACTAGTGG
Organism: Ginglymostoma cirratum; assembly: GCA_024137785.1. Classification (NCBI taxonomy): domain Eukaryota; kingdom Metazoa; phylum Chordata; class Chondrichthyes; order Orectolobiformes; family Ginglymostomatidae; genus Ginglymostoma; species Ginglymostoma cirratum. Next base: position 32,816,257 of record JAHRHZ010000140.1, on the reverse strand, counting down.
GAAAATTACAGAAACAAGCATCTAGATTCCCTGGCAATAACGATACACTGTAACCATCCACACAAAATATAAAAACATTTGTTTCCAAAACAATGCATCAATACTTGTTCTTTCCAAGGACAATACAACACTAGAATAAGATGTCAAAAAAAAAAGTCACAATCCCACAACTTGAAATCTTCAAGATCCATCTCTAGATCATTGCCGCGTAAGTTGTTCATTATCAGGACTACCACATCATCAGTGTGTGCTGGTATAGCTAGCACGAACCATATACATGTTGGGAGAATACAGATGTTTAGTTTGTGATGCTGACACAACCAAAACAGGAGCAGGAGGATTCTGGTGACAAAGCCATCCTCTTAGACCAGGTTGATAAATCCAGCGCAGCAGCCTTGTAGCACAGTGGAAGAACACTTAAAAAAAAACCTAATACTCCACCAGAACCATCTTCAGAGGGAGCCCTGATATGTTACAGATGCACATCTGCTGCCTTGACACTTTCATGGGAGCACTGCAATACGGACCACACAAGGTTTTATGGATAGTCGTGGTATGTTGTGCATTGCACAACTTGGTCACATAATGCTGTGAATGCTGCATCTGGATGACATGGAGTTGCCGCACTCCTCCTGAGGTGAGGATGAATGAGATGAAGATTAGGAAAACGTCCTGGTTGTTTAAGAGCCTTCATTGAGTGACAGGGCATGGATACCTGGGAGATCTCACACGAGAAATGGTCACGTTTGAAGAACCTACTTGACTGTTCTTCCACTGATGGTATGCGTTCACCTGTTTGTTTCCCTCAGAACCTGCTTTCTGTACCACCTAGAATTGCAAGAGATGATGTCTGTTGTGCACACATTCATTACCAAAAGCTGTCAGCTAGAAGAACCGATGTGCTATTGCATATACATCATGAATGAAGTCTCAGAATATGCTGCATCATTCCAGGTCTTTGTCTTTAATGTAAGTTATTTCAATTGTCCTTGTGGAATAGAATCTCATGCATTCTCCTTGACACTGGCTAATGTGGAGGTGGGCCAGGACCAGCGTCTTCCTTTATGTCGCATGGACTCGTGACCATCTAAGTCGACACACATGTGAACATGAAATAAAGCCTGCTCGCAACCACACTCCACAGTCCACCAAGTGTAAACAATATATATGAACAATACTTAGCCTTATTTGCAAAAGGATTTGAGTACAGGTAGTGAAGTCTAGCTTCAATTATATAGGAGCTTGTTTAGATCACACCTGGATTACAGTGTGTAGTTGTGGTCTCTATGTCTCAGGAAAGATATCGTTGCTACAGACGAGTGCAATGAAGGGCCACCAGACTTGTTCCTAGCATGGTGGGACAGTCCTATGAAGAGAGAGATTGGGCAAACTAGGCCATAGCTTAAAAGAATGAGAGGGGATCACAATGATACAGACAAAATACTTAAAGGGATAAGTTAGGTGCAGGTAGATGTTTTCCCTGCTTAGCGAGTCTTGACTGAGATGCACTCTGGGGCTTTCTTGACTATTTGCCTGCTTCCCTTCTGACTGATGGTCACCTGTTCCTTCCCCGACTGCACTTCCTTAAGCTGCAAGGCAACCACATCTAACAATGTGGTATTCATATAAATCTCTGTCTCATGGATGCACTGTTGTGCCTCCTGTTGATGTTCAAGCACCAAAACCTGGCATGCAAGCTGATCAAACAAGTGACACCTCCTATAAGCATAGCCATCTAGGCTGCATCAGCATCTAAGATTTTCCAGACACTTCAGGCTACCACTGTTTAAGTTTAAAAATACTTATTCTAAATTTAAGACAAGTAGAAGATTAATTAAGTTTTCTTTTGAAAACCTAGAACACTGACCATTCCACAATATGGCTTTAAAATAACTTAGTCATTAGCTATCCATTTGTTCACTGCTTTGTACTGATGTCACTTACACCAGTCTTTTTGAATTCAGGTGAGGTTCCTGTGACGGTTTAGCTGATGCTCCACCTCACCTCACTGTTCAAGCTTAATTGGCAAGCTCCATTGCTGCCATTCTCCCCTACGTTCACTGTGATCTGCTGCTGCCCTTGACTGGCTGCCCTTTGAGTCAAATTAGATGACTGACTAGAAAAATCTTATTCTTATTTATGTTCTGAGTCCCACTCAGGTGCACTGTTCCAGACCCTTCACGTGTATACTGATTTGCTGCACCCTCCTTCGAACCTGCTTCACATTACTATTGCTGTACGTATGACTTCCAGTCCATCTCACAGTTAGTACGTCTGCTGCACACTCCTCTCAGGCTCTTACATGAACCATTGAGAGTTGTGAAGCTCCTACCATCAGAAGCACTGTTTACTGCCTATCCCACTTGAAGAATGCACACCTGCATTCCAAAATGTAGGGCTGCTCTGCAAAAACCTCCTCATCTGTATACAAAGGCTTTGTTCAGGTTAGACTGTCATTCCATCATTTAATCAAGCAACAGATTGATTTTTTCCAATAGTTACACGCTTTTGACTCTAATTCCACGAACTACTCTCCGACTGTTCCAGGTTAAAAATAGCATTAGGAAACCTTGGTGTTCTATTCAATCCTAAACTGAGCATTTTATATCAAATCAAGGTTGGACAGAAATGGAGCTTTAATTGTTGAATTAGGGAAGTGACACATCTATTTCTGTTTTGCCTGGCTAGTGCACCGATGATTAATCACAACTGTACTCATTGTTCCTCAAATAACTCAGCCTGTTGATCAAGATCTGAAATTTATTAGTTTCAGTTGCTCTAGTAATTCATCAGGAAGAAGCCCATTCACAAAATGAGCTACTTCATCTTCCAGGTTAGAAATAATTGATAAAATATAATGTTTGATAATTATAACAATTCTAATAAGATAATCGCACCTTCAAATTGGGTTATATACAATACAGTGCTATTTCCATTATTAGTTACTTTGGTATTCACACACAGATATTAAGGATCCTTTAGGCATTGTTAGAGTTGTGATTTAACAAATTAATATCATACTGTGTCCAGAAAGTTGCATGCCTTTGGGGAACAAAGTTTGTTTCATCAATCAATCATCAGGAAAAACACATTGTTAGGTATTGATCGCTAGCTTCTTTTAAATTGAGAACAATTTCTCAAACAGATATCCTTCAAATGGGATCAGAGACCTGGAAAAAAATGCAGCTGCTACATCAGTACCCAAACAAGTAGAGAATGACAATTGGGGAACTTATTGCCACAATTTTTCCTCAAATATTTCATCGAATAATAAGCCAATATTTCTTTTAACAAAATGATGAGCTAGTTGTCTCTGTTTTATAGTGCAATTATCAAGTCACTTATAATAACAGAACCCACAACCTTATGATTTCTATGGTTATAATTTACAATAAAAAAAACAGACATTTAGTGTATGCTAATGATCCTGTAACATTTCCCAAGCAGTTAATGGGCAGACTGCATGTTAAAATCCGAAGCGTTTTCAAATCTAGCTGTGAAATGCAATATTTGGTTAAAATGATTGAATGACAACTGAGAAAATTCTGACGTATCTGAAGCTTGAGTCATGTTAACACAATTCTTTGGAGTAGAGTACAGCCCTAATACAATCACAATGAATTACAATTCAATAACCTGAAACCCCAGTTGTGGCAAAGTTACCAGTCAGTGCTGCCAGTAGGATAGGAAATCTAATGGAAGGATGCCTCTGATAAACCAAAGAAACAACTGCATCTCCCAGTCGCGAACCATTTCAACTCCCCCTCCCATTCCTCAGACGACATGTCCATCCTGGGCCTCCTGCAATGCCACAGTGATGCCACCCGAAGGCTGCAGGAACAACAAACCATATTCAACCTGGGAACCCTGCAGCCCAATGGTATCAATGTGGATTTCACAAGCTTCAAAATCTCCCCTCCCCCAACCGCATCCCAAAAGCAGCCCAGCTCATCTCCACCTCCCTAACCTGTTTTTCCTCTCACCTATCCCCTCCTCCCACCTCAAGCTGCACCCCCATCTCCTATCTACTAACATCATCCTGCCCCCTTGACCTGTCCGTCCTCCCTGGACTGACCTATCTCCTCCCTACCCCCTCACCTACACTCACCTTGACTGGCTCCATCCCCGCCTCTTCGACTTGTCTGCCTCCTCTCCACCTATCCTCTCCTCTATCCATCCTCTATCCGCCTCCCCCTCTCTCCCTATTTATTTCAGAATCCTCTTGCCCTCCCCCATTTCTGATGAAGGGTCTAGGCCCGAAACGTCAAGTTTTCCTGCTCCTATGATGCTGCTTGGCCTGCTGTGTTAATCCAGCCCCACGCCTTGTTATCTCGGATTCTCCAGCATCTGCAGTACCTTTTATCTCTGATACACCTGAACTGGTAATTCCAGATTTGCTGAACTCATGCAAATGGTCATATGGTCACACCCACTGATCAGAATTGTGTCAGACCACGCTCAAGCTCAAAACTATGGGCAAGTCTTCATTTGAGATCTCTTTGTGAAAAGATGTTCAAACCCTGAAAGTCTGGCTAGACCTGTGAGAAATTTAAAAGTACTGCTGATTGGAGAGACCAACCGAAGTAGAGGGCAAGAGGATCACCCACAGCGAGTTCCCTTTCAACAATGGACAGCTGGACTAATTCAGGACAAGGCACAGCATCATCATCTGCATGGAAATAGCAAGAACTGCAGATGCTGGAAGTCAGAGTCAAACAGTGTGGAGCTGGAGGAACACAGCAGGTCAGGCAGCATCTGAGGAGCAGGAAAGTTGATGTTTCAGGTCAGGACCCTTCTTCAGGACTGGGGAGGGGCGGGGCTGGGGGAAAATAGGTGGGATGGTGATAGTTGGATGCAGTTAGGGGTAATGGGGATTGATCAGTGGGAAGTGTGGGGGCGGATAGGTGGGAGAGAAAATGGACAGATAGTGTCAGGTCAAGGAGGTGAGGATGAGAGCGAGGGTTGGACATGGGATGAAGCTGGGGATGGGGATATTTTGAAACTGGTGAATTCTATGTTGAGGCCATTGGGTTGTAGGTTCCTGAGGTGGAATATGAGGTGTTGCTCCTCCAGTTTGCGTGTGGTGTCATTGTGGCACTAGAGGAGGCCCAGGATGGATATGTCACCCAGGGAATGGGAGTTAAAATAGTTGGCAACCGGAAGGTGTTGTTGATTATGGCGTATAGAGTGCAGATGCTCCACGAATTGGTCACCGAGTCTACGCTCCATCTCACCAATGTAGAGGAGGCCACATTGGGAGCAACGGATACAGTGGACCAGGTTGGAGGATGCGCAGGTGAACTCGTCAGATATGGAAAGTTTGTCTTGGGCCTTGGATGGAGATGAGGGGAGAGGTGTAGGGGCAGGTGTAGCACCTCTTGCGGTTGAAGGGAAAGGTGCCAGGTTTGATCGGATTGATGGGGAGTTTGGAGTTGATGAGGGAGTCGCGGAGTGAGCAGTCCTTACAAAAGGCACATAGGGGTGGGAGGGAAATATATCTTAGGTTGTTGGGTCGGATTGTGGGTGGCAGAAGTGGCAGAGGATGATAGATTGGATGTGGAGGTTGGTTGGGTGGTATGTGAGGACCAGGGGGACTCTGTCCTTATTTTTGTTGGGGGGAAGAGGTTTACGAGCAGAAGTGCAGAAAATTCAACAGACGTGGTTGAAGGCATTGTGGATCAATGGTTGGTGGGGGTGGGGGGGGGGTAGTGGCGGTGGGAATTGGTGTCCTTAAAGTAGAAGCACATTTGAGACATCTGGGAGTGGAATGCTCCATCTTGGGAGCAGATGCAGTGGGGGCAGAGGAATTGGGAGGAAGGAATCACATTCTTGCAGGAGAGTGGGTGAGAGGAGGTGAAATCCAGGTAGCTGTGGGAGTCGGTGGGTTTTCAATAGATGTTCATGCTCAGACAGTTACCAGTAATGGAAATGCAGGGTTCCATGAAGGGCAGGGAGGTATCGCAGATGGTCCAGGTGAACTTAAGTTGGGGGTGAAAGGTGTTGGTAAAGTTGATGAACTGTTCAAGCTCCTCGTGGGAGCATGACGCAGCGCTGATATAGTCTTGAATGTTGCGGAGGAGGAGGTGAGGGATGATGCTGGTGTAACAGCAGAAGAGGGACTGTTACACGTATCCTATGAAGAAACAGGCACAGCTTGGACCTATATGGGTGCCCATAGCTACCCCATTAGTTTGTAGGAAGTAGGAGGAATAGAAGGAAAAATTGTTAAGGGTAAGAACAAGTTCCATGAAGCAGATGAGGGTGTTGGTGGCAGGGGACTGGTTGGGCCTGCGGGAGAGGAAGATGTGGGGGTCATCTGTGTAGAATATGGAGGTGTACAGGGATTGTATGTCCATGATGAAGATAAGGTGTTGGGGGCCAGGGAATTGGAAGTCTTGGAGCAGGTGGAGGGCATGGGTAGTGTTCCGGACATAGGTGGGGAGTTCCTAGACTAGAGGGGGAAAACACAGAGCTGAAGTAAGTGGAGGTGAGTTCAGTGGGGCAGGAGCAGGCAGAGACTGGGGTTTGGAAAGTACTGTCTAAGGTCTAGGGACCTTTGGTGAATTTCTGCAGTATCTCTTGTAGATAATGCACACTGCTGTTTCTGAGCTTTGGTAGTGGAAGGAATGGATGTTTGTGGATTGGTGCCAATCAACTGCTTTGTCCTCGATAGTGTCAAGAGTCTTGAGTATTGTTGGGGCAGCACCCATCCAGCCAAGTGGGGAGTATCCATCACACTCCTGATTTTTGCCTTGGAGAGGGTGGACAGGCTTTGGGGAGTCAGGAGGCACATTATTCCTGTTGACAACATGGTGACTGTATTGTTTTCATCCAAAAGTAATACAGTAAGTAAAATACAGTAAGTAGAAAGAGATTTTATCAGAGTCATCTCTCAGCATTTTTTCTATATCTCATACTGTACAAGCTCAGATCATTATAGCAAGTGAAAAGTAATCTTTCACATGTTTACTGTGTCACTGTGTTTTCTTTTCAACATAAAACATGTTTGTAGACAAGTCAGATTACATTGACTCCTCAGATATCCTGAAGCTCAATTTAACGTAAGTGTGTGAATCCAATGCAATTTGACTCCTTGTGATTTTACTGCATGGAAGGGAGGTTTCAAATCTGGAAATATGTCACTTACAAAATGATTCTGTTAATTCTCCAGATGATTTGCCTGGGGGCTAAGAAATGCTTGGAAGAAAAACTCAAAGGCATAGGAAGATGAGCTGTCAACATTATGATAATGGCAAAACATTGTAAATGAATCTGCAACATTGAAATTAGTTACTGTTCAAAATCTATGCAAAACTTTTGTCCTGATGCAGACACATGTCAATACTGATATACAAAAAAGGCAAATATTATTAACTTGGTTCATGTGAAGCTGTGATTGACTTATGTGGGAACAGGGTTACATGGTAGGCTTTAAGACTGTAGTTATGATGTGGCTGAGCAGCATTACTGGGCTACATTCCAAAAAGACTGGTTGATGTACTAGAAGGACAAGATCAAATGGGCCAAGGGGTTTTTTTGCTTCTGAGCCAAACTACTCATGAATCATACCAGATGGATCAAGGACTCCACGCTATTAATAGGTCCCCAATGTTCTTGGACACATGGATCAAGATTTCCAACCTGATTGTATTCATTGTGGTGGAGTTAGCAATACACACATTTTTAGCTATCTTCTCATTCATATAATTAGAGCATACATCATGCAGCTCAACCATGCAGCTATCTGACTAAATATTCAAAGGGGACCTAAGAGCATGCAAGGCGAGCATGAATATAAGCTTGCCTCCAACACTTAAAGGCATCCTGTCTCTCTTAAAAGGAAGGTGCACTGGATAATAGAGGATTGTTGCTAATTGGCATTGATGCAAACGTGAACAAAGAATATGGAACATTTAGCCTAAGGGCAGCCCACCCCCTCAATTCCCACATCTGACACTGGAAATATTAGTGACTGTGGTAGGCAGAAGAAGACCGAACACAAGGGGCCTCAAGGTAAAATTTTGAATGGAACGGGGGCAGGTCAAACGGAGATCCATGCTAACCTTGGGAGACCAGCAGCGGTGCTGAAAGAAGTTCATTTACCTCACACAGATGGCCAAGGTCACTGAATGCACCTTTACATCAGTTTGCCTGTTTATTCTTACAGACATCTACACAGACACAACCCCTACTGTTGATATGAATGGCAAAGTATAGTTGTTGTAGCAGTGGTCAATGAAGATCAATTGGTTCAAGGGGGATCAAATGCACACAATGATATTTGAGGCATATTGTCAGTGCAAACTTGATGGGCAAAAGGACCTCTTCTGTCCTGTATGATTCTATGTATAGGTCTCAGGACAGTTGCTTTCCAAGGACTGAAAGCTAAGAAATCATTACCATTCATGTATGCAAAAGGAGAAAGCGTAAATATGTGCCATTCTAGTGTTTGGAGAAAGCATAAGTTTCTGCAGATGATCTTGACCCCTGACATGTTTTGGTTAACACAGGAACAGGTGATCAGTATTTATGCCAACATAATTTTGTGTCATCATATTGCTTTTGTAAAGCCACAGCCAGCATTGTCTTTGATAGTGCTGGGCTTGCACCAACTCTATTATTATTGACAAATCCAGTCAAAGATAGAAGTAGTCATAGTTCTGTATTCCCTGTGTTTCTCCGGTTGATCATGCTGTTTCCTATCATTTCAATTTCATCAACAAGAAAAAACATATAGTAGCGACAAACTTCCGCAATTAACAGTTTCACATTAAAACAGAAGCAAATGTAATGGTCAAGAAACTAAATAAACACATATGTAAAAAGCAAGATTGAATGAAATTAGTTCACATTTAATTATAGTATGTATGACAGAATGCTGTGTAATTACATTTTTGTTGTCCAGAGGGAAACAAATTGTAGTAATCCTCAAAGACTTCTGTAGCCAAAATATTGAAGGGTGAGATTCATGAACCAATCACTGAGATAGTTCTTCTAAATCTGCACAATGCAAGTGTACCAGTTCAGTCACAACCACCTCGGTGAGTCTTATCAGTGCACAAGACTATTCTTCTGCCCAAGCAAGAAAAGCAACGCTGTTACAACAGTAACAGGAATAAATGACTGAAGAGCAGAAGTGGACCATTCAGCCCTTCAAACCTTGCTTGCCATTCAATAAGATCATGGCTGATCTGTTTGGGCTTTGAGTTCCACATTTCCATGACCTCCAATAAGCTTTGATTCCCTTGCACAACAAGAATCAACCCACAAACAGAGAATCCTGGGAGAAACTCAGCTGGTTTGGGAGCATCTGCGGACAGAGAAAGAGAGTTAACGTTTCAAGTCTAATTGAACTCTTCTTCAGAACTTAGAGCTATTAACTTATTTAAGTTGAAGACTTCTCATGTTCTCCACACCCCCATGGTACATTCCTCTCCTTACTTCACAATAACTTCTCCATTGATGGCTGCAACATTCATGCTCAGACCCGAAAGTACCAACTATTAAACTCTCTTCTTTTAAAGGCAAATATTGATATAAAACTTCCAAATCTTTACATCTGTTAGACTTGACGCTTCCTGATCTGACTAAAACTGCACCTTTTCACTGTTCTATGCATGTAAAGAATGTGCACAAATAACAAATTAAGCAATGCAAATTAAGCTTTTACTTTTTTTATTTTATTCTGTTTTCTATGTTTTAATTTTTATTGTAAACTTTTATTTTGTAATATATTCTAAGTGCTTGACTCTCACATTTCTTTGCTCTGGAAGAAAATATCTACTTATTTTTAAACTCAACAGCAGAGAAAGGGCCAACTTAAGTAAGGAAAATCCAGGAAAACTATCTTTAATCAAATAAGGAAAGAACAGCATTGGTAAACTGTCTTTAATTTGGACATGCTACTCAGAAACTTTTCCTTAGTAGGAGGTTGCAGAGATGTTTTGTAAAGAATGGAGACAGTAATCTTTTTTGTATTTTTGGTACTTAAAATATAACCTTTACTGTGATTTGATGAAAGTATATGTTTATTCAACATCTTTAGGCAGGTGTCATGTCAGTAAATGCACAAAGGTATTAATTTTATAAACTGTATTCTTTTTACAATTGATCCTGATGAACTGTTAGGATAGCTGCCAATGAGTTAAGACCCCTTTGCAACTTCAATGCAGATTATCAAGCTTCTAGAATGTTCTAAATTATGTTATATATTGGTTGGAACCATCCCCTTGAAAGGACATGCTAACCAGCCCTGTATGGAATTTCACAGCAAAGCTTGCTTTGAATCACAGGCAATAGGCTCCTAGACATTTTCTTCCTGTTTACAATATAAGAAAGGATAGCTATTGAGACCAGTTAAGTGTGAATATCTGTGACCTTTGGCCTTATGACTGAAACTTATTCACTGCTACTGAAAGACCACCATCATCCCTCTATTGTCCATCAATGGCTATTGAGCATGTGATCAAAACTGGTTTTCGGATACTGAAATCTTTTATCCCAAAAGCCAGAAGAGACCATGTAGTCTGTTGAATAACACTGGCAATACAGTAACCACAGTGAAAACCTGGGCCACCTCTGTCCATCAAGCATTGTGAGGCTTACAGCCTTTTTGTTTAAAGTCTCCAGCCTGATTCCAAAATTTCTGATTTCATGCTCAAAGAACTTGGACCTTCTGATACAACAGCACGAGTGTCTCCCTACTTGGCCTGATGAACAGTTTTCACTTTGAAGGAACCCTACAGTTAATCCAGATCTGATTCAATTGTGCAAATCAAATCAACAACAATGCCGTACAGGAGGAATTTCTGGAGTGTGCATGAGATGGTTTTTTGAATCAATACATCGAGGAACAAATAGAGAGCAGGCCACCTTCAACTGGCTATTGCATCCTGAAAAAAGAAAAATTAACAGTTTGGTTGTGCAAGGCCCCTTGGGAAAAGAGTGACCAAAATATGACAGAATTCTTCATTAAGGTGGAGAGTGACATAGTTTATTCTGGGTCTAGAGTCCTGAATCTAAATAAAAGAAACTATGATGGTTTGAGTTATGAATTGGCTATGATAAATTCGGGAATGTTACTTAAGGGGCTAATGGTGGATAGGCACTGGCAAATATTTGAAGAGTGTTTGGAGGAACTGCACCAATTGTTCTTTCTAGTCTGGCACAAAATAAAACTGGAAAGTTGGCCTGATAATCATAGAATCTTGAGTGTGGAAGCAGGCCATTCAGCCTTTCAACTCTATACTGACCCTCCAATGAACATCCCACTCCCCTATCCTATCGCTGCAACCCAGTATTCTCCACAACAAATTCAGCTAACCTACACATCCCTAGACACAACAGGGCAATTTAGCATGGCTAATCCACCGAAACTGCACATCTTGGGACTGTGGGAAGAAACTGGAACATCCGGAGGAAATCCACGCAGGCACAAGGAGAATGTGTAAACTCCACACAGAAGTCACGCAAGGGTGGAATCAAACATAGGTCCCTAGTGCTGTGAGGCAGCAGTGTTTAGCTACTGAGCTACCAGGCCACCAATGGATATCAAGGAAAATTAGGAATAGTATTTGATTGAAGGAAGGGGCAAATAATTTGGCCCAAAAAAGCAGCAGACCTGAGGACTGGGAGGAGATTAGATTTCAGCAAAACAGGACAAAGGGGTTGATTAAGGGGGAAGACAGTAAGTTTTTGGGCAATATACAAACCAATTGTAAAAGCTGCTGCAGGTATGTGAAGAGAAAAAAGATTAGTGTAGACCAATGTAAGCCCCTTACAATCAGAAATAGGGAAATTTATAATGGGGTTCAAAAGAGGCAGCAGACCAATTAAATAGAGATAAAAGGTACTGCAGATGCTGGAGAATCTGAGATAACAAGCATGGGGCTGGATGAACACAGCAGGTCAAGCAGCATCATAGGAGCAGGAAAACTTGACGTTTCGGGCCTAAACCCAATTAAATATGTGTTTTTGACTCTGCATTCACAAAGGAGGGCACAAATAATGTCCCAAAAATGTTGTGGCACATAATTCCATCACACTACTGGCTGGCACTTTGTAGCTGCTGGACAGACTTTATAAATTGGTTCAAGGGTCAATTCGATGTGTTACGGAGAGGTAATGTATTGAAAGACAAATACTTTTAAGTAACCTGTTCAGACATATGATGACTACATCTCTGGAGCAGAGACTTGAACCTGGAATCTCTGACTCAGAGATGGTCATCACAAAGGCATTAAGAAGGCAAATAGTTGGAAATAATCCATGAAGAAAGTTAGGCATTTTGGACCTCCAAAGTTTTTCCTATGGTAAAGGTACCATAGTCCCACAGGATCACAGAGCTGCTCTCTTATTAGAGACAGAGAACAGGTGGTGAGTTTAACCTGAGAGTCACAATGTCTCAGGCGAAGGGTAAGTTTGAGAAGATGGGATCTTCATGAAACACACACAGTTGGCATCATCCTGCATTGCAAACAAGCCATCCAACCAACTGAGCTAACCAACCCCCACATTAACATCAGATGATAAGATTAAATATCAAGCTGTTTTAAATGGAACATTTTCACAATTAAGTCCTTATTTTGAATATTTAAAGAGATGATGAATGATACATGTTTGATAGATGTACCATAACTATCTAAGAGAACAAATGGGGAGTGCACTTTTACACACATTGACATGGTCACATTTATAAACTGAAACTCCTGATTTCAGGTGCACATCCAGTGATGTTTTTCTTATTGATGTGAGAAGCATCACTAGGATCTGGTCCCTCTTTTGCACTCTCAGGATTTATTATGCCACGAGCACTGAGACTATTTCTTGGTCTTGACCCTGTTTGACATTGTTGACACGGAGGAAAAAAGTTGATAAGGACAAGTTCAGGTTCACTGTTGATTGGGATGGTGAACAGATTTCACAGCCTAGAGCGGAGGACAGTGTGGACCATGAAGTGAAGGCTTCATTGTGAGATCAGTGAGTGCATTACTTGAAGCCCAAGCAGTGGGAGTGGCAGGGAAACACTGGAGCTACAATAATTATCAGGGCAGCAGCTGAGAGCTGATGATATCCGTCTCCAGGAATTCCACACTCTATGGCAAGGCTGTGATTTTGAAAAACAGCACCCTTCTTATTTTCTGCCAGAAACATGTAGGTCTCCTTCATCTCCATGCAACATCACCTCTCACTGTGCACCACCCCTTCTCACATGTCAGGGTGTGAACTCAGTCAAGGACCCCACATTACACTAACAAAATTGTTGGGCTGCTGCAACTAATGTTGAGAAGCGGGGCCTTAATTAATTTGATTGTACTTTTCACCAATGTGGAGTGGGTTGTTGTCACTGCTGCAAGTTCACCTCCAGGGAAAATGTGAGGAGGTGAGACATATCAGGTGGTGGTAAAAGAGCTTTTCAATCAAATTTTCAGACTCCCTGACCCCAACACACAGGGCTGAGAAAATCCTGCCCCAGTGTCAGCATCAAGTACTCCCAAAATAAGAAGGGGTTAGCTGCAGAAGAATCATACACCCAAGCAAAATCTACTTAGTCATCTTAGAACACCTTCAAATAACAAGCATTAAATAGTATGACATTTTCTGCACATACACTGGTACAATTGACTCAGCCCCACCACAACCTGTCTCAGCTCCTCCGTTATTCTGCATTCTCAAGTCACTTCTCTGATTTGCAGCCCTGAATAAACTAAAATTTCCTCCAATTAAACACTGTGCAGACCAAATCCATTGTCTTTGATCCTATTGCAAATTCTTCTCTCAGTCACTAATTCAGATGGCTACAGTCTCAAAAACGGCATTCTAATTGTTCTATAGCTCAGCCTCCAATCCATGTCCTCTCCATCACTAAGACTGATCTTTACATCCATCTCTATATCACGTTTTCACTTTGTCTCAGGTCATCTGTTGTTGAACTCCTCATCTATATTTTCTTTCCTCAAGATTCAACTATTCCAATATTCTCCTAGTCAACCTCTCATCTCCCATCCTCAAGAAACTTGAACTTATCTCTGACACTGCTTCCTATATTTTCATACACATGAAGTCCCTTTACAGACATGATAATGTGCTCAATGACCAAGATTGACCTTTGGCCAGCCAAAACCTCAATGCAAAAACAATCATTCAAATGTTCAAATCCCTCATGAATTTGTCCACCCCTATCCCTATTAATCTTCTCCACCATGAATCAGCATTCCTTCAGTTCGGCCTCTTGGGAACATATATCTCCAGAATGACAGAGAAAGCTAGCTTGCGGTATAAAAACAGATCGTAAAAATTTCTACAAATATTTAATTAGGAAAAGAGTAACTAAAGCTGGTCCTCTAGAGAGGAAAGCAAAGAAATGTTGAAGAGTTTCTTTTGGGTTTGTATTCACTGTGGAAAATGACACAAAGATGCCTCAAAAATCAATCAGTGAAAGGGGAAATTAAAACAATCACTATCACCAGGAAAAAAAGATGATGGGAAAACTAACAGTACTAAAGGCTGCCTAGCCAGAAAAGATCTTAAAAAGTAGTGGCAGAGATAGCTTATGCATTATTTATAATCTTCAATTCTTACTTAAGTGTGCGTGTGTGTGTGTGTGAGAGAGACAGAGGACGAGGGAACAATACCCTGTTTATAGAAGGGTAGGTAGATATGGATTATATTCAAACTACTCAATAGTTCTGGCCACTTATACTTTTACTGGTTGATTTTCAATTTTGCATGAGGGAGGTTGAAGTATACAGCCAAACAGCAATGTTGGCATTTCAAATCTCAATAACCATTTGGTTAGATATTTTCTAATCAACCTGTTCAGGCCTGTTATTATACACCTCTGGAGTAGGTGGGAATTGAACTTGGGCCTCCTGGTTCAGCTGGAGGGAGCCTGCTATTGCACCACAAGAGCCCTTAGCCATCAGATTAAAGAACTGAGCTGAATTATGCTCTACCAAGAAGCCTTATTGAGCAATCGTTTCAAATGTACTTGCTGTTGAAAGAGATTGATTTGGCACCTCTCTGTCACTGATACCTGTTGTGGCTATAAACAGTAAGTGGTGCAGTAATAGCCAAGATTTTCACTGGTAGAAAAGTTGGCAGGTGAAATGGTGTATTTCAAAACACCTCAGACACTTTTTTCCCCCAAATATAACAGGAGTGGGACTTATAAATGCCTCAACATTTCCTATTGACAGTTGCTTTTGTTAGGGTTTCTTGATAGTTGCCTTTGGCACGTTGACAGATGATTTTAACGAATCTGTTATTACTGTGTGACACTGACCCAAGTTCTGGCGTTTGCAAATGGCCATGGAAAGGGGGAAAATTTACAAACTGCAGTCAGGGATACCCTGATCTGCTAAAGAGTACGCTGCTCCAGTCTCCAAAGATGCAGTCAGTACTGGCATTAGTAGCTTGATGTGAACTTCAACATTTACATTCTGTTACCACTATAAATAACATGAAAATATTGAAAAGAATTAAATCAACTGACACTTTATGGCTCAGATTTTCATCTGCAAGTCAGCTGCACAGAGCTGGGAGAATTTCTGACTTTGTAAACTGTCTTTTAAAAATGTCCACCTGAATATCAGATTTTCAGTCCATGAGCGAGTTCTATTAGAAGTTGGAGTGGGCAACCCCAGTAATAGTGAGTAGGATGCTGTATGGAGGCAGCTGGGTGGAAGGTTTGCCTCAGGCCTCTGGCACTGTGTCCAAAATTTAGACAGAAAAAATGACATATAAACATCCCTCAAAACTTCACCCCCATTCACTTACCATTTCCACCCATTACCTTGTGCCATTACACTTACCGTGTCAACTCATCCAGTATCTACTATTCCCAGAATTCAGGACCTATGTAGCAATGAGATAAAATAGACTCTACAGAATAAAGTTCTACGCATCTATTGCAGCCTCCAAAATATTGAGGAACCATGCTCACTAATAGAAAAAAGACTATATTTACATTTTTAACTATTTAATGTCTTGTAACAACAAACATTTCATTCAAGTGTACAATCCGATATAACAAGAAATGACTCATATGCCTACTTTAAAGAGACTACGACCACTTATACCTGCCAAACAAACTGCACCCTACTGTGGTTGGTTGTTAACTAAGTAAGGCAGCACTGATCCAGTAAAGAGAACACTCAGACCTATGTTAACAAAATGATATACTGAACAATGTCTTATTTCAAAACACCTCAGACGCTTTTTATTCCCCCAAAGATAACAGGAGTAGGACTTATAAATGCCTCAACATTTCCTATTGACAGTTGCTTTTGTTAGGGTTTCCTGATAGTTGCCTTTGGCACTTTGACAGATGATTTTAACGAATCTATTGACAGTTCCAATCAGCTTGACAGTTAATGAGTTTATCCACCTTTAATGCACATTTATGCCCACTTTTCATAATTTAACTGGGAACCAAAAGGTCACCTGAATTCTCCAAAAAGTGTCCTGAACTATATGCAAATGGATACCTTACCTCTCCAAAGAGTACCCTGACATCTAAAGAGATGCACCAAGTGTGAAGCTGCTTTTTATAGGTCAACTCTGCACACTTTGTGTTTCATGCTCATTAACTGCTAAAATCTGATGGGTGGAGGCAGCTCCTGATTTAAATGGCAAGCTGCCTCTGTGAAATGTATTCCACATGGCTCCTCGTCATAGTGAAAATCTAGGCCCACGTTTTGTTAAATAAGATATAACCAAGTTTATACAGTGCATTAAATAATGATTAGTACTGAAAAACATATTTGGCTCTGATAATATTGATTTCTAGAATTGTGCAGTATCACTGCCTGCATTGTATAATATCAAAAAAAGCACACATTTTAAAATAGTAGAATTTATTTTTTTAAGTTTTTGACGGTTCAGCTTCAACCACAGTCCACAGCGAATGACCATACCTTTATTCCATTCTTTGTTATATACTCTGTTTTATTCTTTGTTCTATGAATAAAATGTGAATGCTAATTGATGCACTTTACTTCCTGTTTTGTTGTTGGTGGGAACTTTTCAAACAGATTTGCTGCTCAGCTTGCTTGATGTGTTCACTGTTCCTACATTCCGGGTTGTTGCTATACCTGCTGCCAGAATCAAACTGACATTGTCATAGGGAAAACTGAAGCTAGAGAGCCTGTTCAATCTCTATGGACAGCGTTCTTCAAGATCAGCAACATGTTTGCCTTCATTCCAACCGCAAAATGTAGTTCTGACAGTCTAGATTCTGGAATTAGACATAGATGTTTCTAAAGGGTTTATGGAAGTTGCATGCAAGGCAGTTCTCACCATCCAGTGGATCCTTGTTAAAGCAACGTTATTGGTCGTTTCGCATACCTGTATTAG
Organism: Ginglymostoma cirratum; assembly: GCA_024137785.1. Lineage (NCBI taxonomy): Eukaryota > Metazoa > Chordata > Chondrichthyes > Orectolobiformes > Ginglymostomatidae > Ginglymostoma > Ginglymostoma cirratum. The sequence continues at coordinate 32,798,902 of JAHRHZ010000140.1, read as the reverse complement.
AGTAGTAACAAAGATGGCCATATATTCTTGAAGATTCATATAATTAAGCCAAACCTTAACCTTTTTTAGGTTTAGTGGTGCAATATTAGCATCCCTACCTTTGTGTCAGAAGATCTGGGTTCGAGTCCCACTTCAGGACTTGATCGCCACACAAGGCATGTTCATAATGTGTCCAAATAAATTGATTAAGAATGTATAAGTCCTTCCAATATACCCATGGCAGGTTGTCACAGTGAGAGAATTTCCAGGTCAAACTGAACTATGTGGCAGCTGAAGCATAATAGTTTTTCCATGTTAAGAGACTCTACACACAGGTTCTGGTCATGAGTAAGTATTATCTCCATTCTGAATGATTAACACACACAGAAACACCTCTTTCACCAATTGGATTAAGTGCCATTGATGGTGCAATGTGCAGAATATTTGGCATTCTATTAGAGCTTGTGGCTGTGAGCAGAGAAGGCACTGTTGAAATATAATCAACTTATTTAATTGATTCAATGGGCTTATCAGAACTAAAGGTGATATTTCAGTTGTGCACTCTGCCTTTTAAAAATACTTGTTTACTGTTAATCTATCAGGTGGGGAGTCAACCACACTGTAGAGGATTACATAATGAGCAAAAAACTGTTAACAATGACAGGAAACTTTCCTTAACGCAAGATGCAAATGCAAGATGTAGTTTCTCGTGCTAAGAAAACGTCCATTCAACATGATTAACCGTTTCTTTGAGGAAGTCATTACTTTTGTTCAATACCTCAGCAGATATCAGTGTCCACCTTCTCAAAGGGGAATACAATCACAGATTGAAGAATCTGAAATATTGCTTTGACTTCATCTGAGCCTCAGAACATGATAGCATGTCTAGGTTAGTTCCAGGACAGAGTTATTTTGAATCCAAAAATAGTAAATAAAAAGATTTTCTGAATGAGATACACAATGTTTTCTGGATTGTTGCAGTTTCTGGACATTTTGGCAAATTGGGTAAAGGAAATACTATGATTTTCTAAGCGATGTCTGGTTGAATCTTGGTTTTAAAATTCTGACTTTTACTCATGTAAATGGAACACTAGTGATAAGGATCATCAGAATGGACAAACCAGTGAGGAAACTGGTTTTCTTGATTTTGAAATTATCACCACATATTAGTAAAACTTATTTCTTGTTGTAAAGGTGTACTTAACTCTGTCTGAGCGCATCTTAGATTGTATTTAGCATTCCAACAACCACAATAAAATGTTAATCTTTTTTTGCCAGAAGTTATATGTTCCTGTAATGGCAGTTTGCAACAAATCATTGAGAAGTAAATATTTGTAACTTAGAAGTACAGCTCAAAGTAATACAGCCAGTCTAGGTTAATAAGAAACTATAAGTCTTGAACAGCAGATAAAAATTTCCTCAAGAGCTGCCATCATGGTTCAAGGGGGTGAGATTGCACGACTGCCGCCCCGCAGTAGCATCGGCAGGGCCAGTAGCTCCAGTAGCCCTAACAGTACCAGAATTTATTAACTGGTGCTGTGGTGACATCAAGTAGCCACTACGATAAAATAGAGAATCGATAGCTCTACCTGTGTCTTTTCCAGTTGACACTGCAGAGCACTCGTGCTGCTGAAAAGGGGCTGAATTTAACCCGCCCCAATATGGAAGTGTTTAGGGAAGGGGTGAACTAGCCTTAGCTATAGCACCCGGACCTGGCAAATCCAGGGTTTTGGACAAAGAGAAATTGGCCAGCCTAGGGAGTAGGTTGAGAGGTATGGTTCGGGGGTGGGGGGGGGGTTGGGGGATGGTGGTGGTTTGGTGGAGTAGGGGTGCAGAGTGGAGAGAAAGGTCTGAGTACTGTGCAGAGAACAGCAGTGGTTAACATTTGTGCTGATGGGCACAGGGCATTCTCATATGCTATGACACTCCCTTTCTCTCTGCCCTTTTCAGCAAAGCAGTTTAAAATTTGGCTTTTTGACCCCCACCCGCCTGCCTATGCAAACCATATTATGATCACATCAACTGATTTGTTACTAGTCTCAATCACCAATTTATTACTGCTAATTTAGGTACCTGACCACCTTCTGTTTTCACGGGGAAATGGTTCAGAGGGTAGGCAGTGAAGTGGTAGACCAATCCAGCCCACTGCAAATACACCCAGCTGGTGGTGGGTGAAGTCAGTCCTAGCTTTCTGTAGTGGACCACTGGAAAATTAACCTCGCTGTCTTTTATTTGATTGTCCATCAAACTGGGGAATGAACAGTCCAAGCAGAAACATTAGGCATGATACCCAGCTCACTATTTCTTGTCACAGCACATTGATGGCTCGAGATTGCATTGATGTTTTAGAGTACACCTAATAGATTTAGAATATAAATCTTAGTTTTATAGATTAAGTTTTAACAGTAGAAAATGGGATAAATGCAATCAAGGCAATCTTTGTGTCTATTTCCATGTTGACTTAAGAGGTTAATAACTAGAAATGGAAGGTAATTAAAACGTTAGGCTTTAGATGATTGCCAGCACAGCTCAAGAAAGGGCAGCTCAAAAGGTTACCTATGTTTGTTTAATAAGTCAGTGTAGAATAATCTGAGCCATAAAACAGTGGGTGGGCTTACTTAGCTAGAGAAATTGTAAATGAAGAATAATTAGATCAAAATTAGCTTGATGATAGTTCAAAAGAAGCTCTGAGCTCATGGAGATGGATGGAGCTTGGAAAGGCCACTGAGTTTCATTTTTTCTGAGTGAGTTTTTTAGTTGCAATTAAGACCTCATATGATTTGTAGTTCACTGAGAAAAGATAGCCAAAATAAATAAGAGCTCAGCAGAGCTGTACTGTAAGCAGAGTAAAACATAAAATGGGCAAATGAGTCTTAGTCTTGGTTTGAATAATGTGAGGGAGCAGAAACAGGACAAACATCTAGTTTAAAGCTCTTAGGAGAATCTACATTGGGCCTCACATTGTCTTATTGCAAAACAAAATAACAAGGATTTGATCACTGGATTAATGAGGCCTTACGGTAGATATAACAGTGCTTTGGTGAGATCACACCCAGAGTATTGTGTACAGTTTTGGTCTCCTTACCTAAGAAAAAATACACGTGCCATAGAGGGAGTGCAGTGAAGGCTCACCACTCTGATTCTGTGGCAGCTGTATAGTCTGAGGAGAGATTGGGTCAACTAGGCCTATATTCACTGGCATCTAGAAAAATGAGAAAGAATCATAATGAAACACATAAACCTCTGAAAGGGCTGGACAGACTGGATTCACAATAATGTTTTCCTTTGCCAGGAGGTCCAGAACAAGGGGTCACAGTCTAAGGATACAGAGTCAGGCATTTCAGCCTGAGAGGAAGAGAAATTTATTCACTCAAAGAATGGTGAATCTGTAGAATTTTCTGGCACCGAAGGCTGTAGAGGTTAAAAGGTGTCAGGGGCTTGGAGAAACAGCAGGATCATAACTTTAAGATAGAGGATCATTATGATCATGTCAAGTGGTGAAACAGGCTCAATGGGCCAAATGGCCTACTCCTGCCCCTGTTTTCTGTGTTTCTGAGGCAACGTTAGTTTGGAAGTAGCGAAAAGTAACCAGAGCAAAGGACTGGGGCTCTCATATTGTTGTTAATCGATGAAGTTGAAACATTAAGTGGAAAACTGTGGCACAAAGTGCAAAACAAGTGCATCAAAAGAGCGATATTGCTTTACTTGTGTTTTTTTTGACATTTGAATTGATTTGTTTTTGAGAGAGCCAACATTTGTATACATACTGGGTAACTCAGAGATGTATTCATATGGGAATGGAGCCTCCTTGGTTATCATGAATCTCCACTAAGGCAAATTTCTGGGCTGATGCATTGGGATTGGATTCATTGGGGATTTTACTGTAATTTGAAAATAATTCTTTTGTTTTTTGTGAATTTATTAGAACATATTGTCATCACTAGAATATCATAAGTCACAAATGTAATTTTATATATTTACATCCCTTTGAACTTATATATCTATATAGCGAATTTTAAGAACCTGAAGTTTTCTTAAGCTTTCACTGGTGTTGACATTTCTAGCAAATTCCAGACATGTTTGCACACTCTCTATTCTTTAAATCTATTACGGAATCATAGAACCCTATAATCCACACAGTGGAAAAAGGCCAGTCGGCCCATTGAGTCTGCACTGACCCTTCAAAGAGCATTCCCCCAGGTCCCTACCCTATTCCCGTAACCGCACATTTCCCACGGCCAATTCATCTTGCCTACAATACCCTGGGCACTATCGGCAACTTAGCATGGCCAATCCACCTAATCTGCGCATCTATTAATTGCTTTAACTGATCTGTTAAAGTGAAAGTGGAGTCCCAGGTAGACAGGATAGTGAAGGCGGCATTTGGTACACTTGCCCTTATTAGATAGTGCATTGAGTATAAGAATTGAGAGGTCATGTTGCAGCTGTCCAGGACATTGGTTAGGCCACTTTTGGAATATTGTGCTCAATTCTGATCACCCCACTGTAGAAGGATGTTGTGAAACTTGAAAGGATTCAGAAAAGATTTAAAAGGATGTTGCCACGGTTGGAGAATTTAAACTGTAGAGAGATGCTGAATAGGCTGGGGCTATTTTTGCTGGAACGTTGAAGGCGGAGGGGTGACCTTATGGAGATTGATAAAATCATGAGGGGCATGGATAGGGTAAATAGACAAGATCTTTTCCCTGGGACGGGGGAGTCAAAACCTAGAGAACATAGGGTTAAGTGAGAGGGGAAAGATTTAAAAGGGTACTAAGAGGCAATGTTTTCACACAGAGGGTGGTGTGTGTATGGAATAAGCTGCCAGAAGAAGTTGTGGAGGTTGGTACAATTAGAACATTTAAAAGACATCTAGATGGGTATATGAATAGGAAGGGTTTAGATGGATATGGGCCAAATGCTGGCAAACGGGACTAAACTTATCTAGGATATCTGCTTGGCATGGACATGTTGGACCGAAGGATCTAATTCCATGCTGTACGTCTCCATGATTCTATGTAGTTCTGTCTGCTGCATCATTCATTAATTCATTTGTTGCTTCACCTTTGCTTCATTAATTAATTTGTTGGTGTGCTCAATGTTTATGGACATATTGATTTTTTTGGTAGCTGTGCCATAGTAGTCAATTTATTTTCACTGATGTTCATTTCACCATTTAATTCACTAGTGTCTATTGCTGTTTCAACAGTAATTTGCCTGTTCTACAAATTTATTAATTCAGTGATGCCCATCTAATTATTAATTTGCTGGTATCTGGTTATCAGAACCGCAAACTTCAGTAATTTCCTTTTGTTAGCAAGGGATGAATCATGTAACTTGAATTGTTTTCACTGGGGTCAGTTTTTCTGCTGTGACTACAGGATATTGAGTAAAAACAAATTTCATCTGGATTCAAGGTTTTAGTTTGTACTTTGTTTTTGATCCTACACTGAGATAGTAACAGCTTCTGTTGTTCCTTGTTTTGGGGTACGTTATTATTACATTCTTTTATGAACAATGGGCAGACTTTTAAATCCAAATGGTTCAGGTCAAAAGAATGAGCTAGATCCCAGAAAATGGTCAGTGTTTTGGAAATCTGCCATGATCCTGTCCATTTCTGACTTTCACCTGGGCAGATTTTGGGATGAGCATAAGCTCCTGTGAATTTGTCAGGTCAGCCATTCAAATATCCAACTTAACAATTAATTGAGTCTTGAATACAGAATTCTACCTCAAATGCAGAGGATTTTCTGAGCTGTCTGTCAGTCACCAGGGTCAACTATTTGAGAACACAATGGGGAACAATGAAACATACACACTGAAAAGCTTTTAAACCAGGAAATTGCATAGTTGCTTGACTGTTTATGTGAAAGGCTTGTGCTCACAATACTTGCTTTAACAGCACATTTTCACTGCTTTTACTAGTGATTTCTAACCTTCTAGAAGTTGTTTTACCTGCCTTGGACTTTACTCAGTGTGATGTGAACATCTGTCAGCTTTAACTGCAGCATGGGAGCAACTCACAAAGCCATACCAATGGCTCAAAATAACAGCCACAACAACACCAGTAATACCATGATTCATGTAAATATCACCACCAGAAGCAAAAAGCACCAACAGCAAATGGCTTTCCAATATCATATGCACATGGTAAGCAATGCGAATGGCGATAAAAATCAGTACATTCCTGATTATTTTCACCTTTGGCTCCTTCCAGGTAACTACAGGATTCTACAATCAATTGCCCACTGTATCTTTCAGGTGACAGATGCCATGTTTGCCAAGGCAACCACTGGTAAGGCCAATCATATAATGAGGGCTCTTGAATTTGTTGAGCGAGTTGGATTCCTGCAGGAATAAGGAATCACTTACTACGTGCAAGTGGTACTCAAAGCACCTTCATATCTGTACAGATACAATGCTTCGATGTTCAGCTGGTATGGGACCACCTGTTTGTCCACACAAGATATCCTGAAAACCACCAGGATTCCTTCTTCTGCGACAATTACAGCTCTAGTAGGTTTTCATAACTCTCAACGGAGTGAGTGTGTGGCTTCTCTTAAGCCATTGCTGATGACCCCTGTAAGGAGCTATCCCATTGATGTGGAACAGAACATAGAACAGTACAGGCCCTTCGGTCCATGATGTTGTGCCGAACTTTTACCCTAATCCTAAGGTCTATCTAAATTCCTCCCCTACCTTATATTATCATCCATATGCCTATCTAATAACCGCTTAAATGCCCCAATGAGGCCGACTCCAATACCCTCTCCAGCAATGCATTCCACGCCCCGACCATTCTCTGAGTAAAGAACCTACTTCTGACGTTTCCCCTATATCTAACTCCACTCACTTTAAAACTATGCCTCCTCGTAATAGCTACCTCCACCCTAGGAAAAAGTCTTTGGCTGTCTACTCTATCTATACCTCTGATTATTTTGCACACCTCTATCAAGTCACCTCTCATCCTTCATCGTTCTAAAGAGAAAAGCCCTAGCTCGCTCAACCTTTCCTCGTAAGACCTTCCCTCCATTCCAGGCAACATCCTGGTAAATCTCCTCTGCACCTTTTCCAACGCTTCCACATCTTTCCTGTAATGAGGCAACCAGAACTGGATACAATACTCCGGATGTGGCTGAACCAGGCTTTTGTACAGCTGGAGCATCACTTCATGGCTCTTGAACGCAATCCCTCTATTAAATGAAAGCTAACACACCATACACCTTCTTAACAACTCTATCCACCTCGGTGGCAGCTTTCAGGGAACTGTGGACATAAACTCCAAGATCCCTCTGCTCCTTCACACTGCCAAGAATCTTTCTGTTAACCCTGTATTTTGCTTTCAAGTTTGTCCTTCAAAAATGAATCATCTCACACTTTTCAGGGTTAGACTCCATCTGCCACTTCTCAGCCCAGCTCTGCATTCTATCAATGTCCCTTTGTTACCTAGAACAGCCCTCCACACTGATCACAACGCAACCCACCTTTGTATCATCTGCGAACTTACTAATCCACCCTTCCACTCCTTCATTCAAATCATTTACAAAAATCACAAATAGAAGAGGACCCAGAACATATCCTTGTGGTACACCACTCGTAACTGAGCACCATGTTGAATATTTTCCATCCACTACCACACTTTATCTTCTAAGGATCAGCCAATTCTGAATCTAATCTGCCACATTTCCTCCTATCTCATGCCTCCTTACCTTCTGCATGAGCCTACCATGGGGAACCTTATGAAATGCCTTACTTAAATCCATGTATACCAGATCCACTGCTCTACCTTCATCCACGTGTTTGGTCACCTCTTCAAAAAATTCAATAAGATTTGTGAGGTATGATCTACTCCTCACAAATCCTTGCTGACTATCACAAATCAAACTGTGCCTTTCCAAGAGATCATAAATCCTATCTCTCAGAGCCCTTTCCAATGATTTGCCCACCACTGGCGTAAGACTAACTGGGCTGTAATTTCTCGGGTTATTCCTCCCCTTTTTTGAACAAGGGAATGACGTTTGCCTCTCTCCAATCTTCCTGCACTATACCCCTGGACAGTGAGGATGAAAAGATCATCGCCAAAGGCCCTGCGATCTCTTCCCTCGCTTCCCATAGAATCCTTGGATAAATCCCATCAGGCCCAGGGGACTTACCTATCTTTAACTTCCTCAAAATTCCTAGCACATCTTCCTTACTAACATCGACCTCCTCTAGCCTACCTGCCTGTTTCACACAGTCCTCCTCTACAAATAGGTCCCTCTCAGTTGCGAATACCGAAGAAAAGTATTCATTAAGGACCTCTCCTATCTCTTTAGGCTCCGTGCACAAATTCCCTTTACAATCCTTGATCGGCCCTATCTTTCTCTGGTCATTCTCTTCTTCCTCATGTATGTGTAAAAAGCCTTGGAGTTTTCCTTGATCCTATTTGCCAAGGTTTTCTCATGCCCCCTTATAGCTCTCTTAAGCCCTTTCTTCAGCTCCTTCCTGGATAACTTGTATCCCTCTAGAGCCTTTTCCATTCCTTGTTTCCTAAACCTTACATAAGCCTCCTTCTTCCTCTTAACCAGCCGTTCGACCTCTCTTGAGATCCAAGGCTCACTCACTTGACCGCCTGCTGGGGACAAACATATTTAGCACACTCAGTACGCATTCCTTAAACAATCTCCACACATCTGTGGTGCTCTTCCTTGACAGCATCTGTTCCCATTTTATGTTACCCAGTTCTTGCCTAACAGAATTGTAATTACCCTTCCCCCAGTTATAAACCTTACCCTGCTGCATGTACCTATCCTTTTCCATGACTATTGTAAAAGTAACAGTTATGATCGCTACCGCCAAAATGCTCTCCTACCAACAGGTCTAACACTTGGCCCGGATCGTTGCCAAGCACCAAATCCAAAGTGGCCTCTCCTCGTGTTGGTCTATCTACATACTGTGTCAGGAATCCTTCCTGAACGCACTGGACAAAATCCGTTCCATCTAAACTATTACAACTAAAATGTTTCCAATCAATATTGGGAAAGTTGAAGTCACCCATGACTACAACCCTGTGACTTCTGCACCTTTCCAGTATCTGCCTCCCAATCCGCTCCTATACTTCTTTGCAACTATTAGGGGGGTCTGTAAAAAACCCCCAACAAAGTGACTTCTCCTTTCTTATTCCTGACCTCAACCCAAACTGACTCTGTAGACATACCATTCTCGAACTGCCTTTCAGAAGCTGCTATGCTAGCCCTGACGAGCAATGCCACTCCCCCGCCTCTTTTTCCACCTTCCCTGTTTCTTTTAAAGCATCTAAATCCCGGAACTTCCAACAACCATTCCTGTCCCTGAGTTACCCAAGTTTCTGTAATGGCCACAACATTGTAGTTCCAAGTACTGACCAATGCTCTAAGTTCATCAACCTTATTTCAGATACTTCTCGCATTGAACTATACACACCTCAAACCATCTCGGTGTCCACAATTATGCTCCATCGACCTCATTTCTTTATAAACAACCTCACTCCTTGTTGTGTCTGTTGGAAGGCTGAATACTTCATCCTCTGAATTACAAATAAGGTTCCCCACCTGCTGCCAATCTAGATTAAACCATCCCGTATAGCTTGAGCAAACCTCCCTCCCAGGATATTTGTGCCCTTCCGGTTCAGGTGCAACCCGTCCTTACTGTACGGGTCCCACCTTCCCCAGAATGTGCTCCAATTATCCACATAATGGAAGCCCTCCCTCCTACACCAACCCTGTAGCCACGTGTTTAGCTGCACTCTCTCCCTATTTCTTACCTCATTATCACATGGCACTGGTAGATAACTACCCTGTTTGTCCTGGTCTTCAGCTTCCAACCTAACTCCCTGTAATTGTTTTTCACATTCTCAGTCCTTTTTCTACCTGTGTCATTGGTCCTGATGTGTACCATGACTGCTGGTTGCTCACCCTCCCCCTTAAGGATCTTGGAGGCACGATCCGAGACGTCACGGACCCTGGCACCCGGGAGGCAACATACCATCCGTTCATCTCGTTCGCGTCCGCAGAATGAAGCTACACTAAGTGTCACATGGCAATGAAGGTGATCACTGAGCAAGTCAATGGTTGCTGAAGATGTGATTAACCCAGATAGATTGAGGGGCAACCTTCAGTATGCATTGGCAAGAGCCTTTGAGAACAGTAATGGGTCTGCTGAGATTCTCCATTTCGGAGGATGCAGTTTCTCTGGAAATGGTCATCAGCACAAATGCCTGAGACTTTGTGATACTCATTGTAGGGATAAAGTCTTGCAATTTCTTTCCAAATGTGTACACTACCTCTGGAAATTACACACTCCACCTGCAGTCACTTCAGAAATTGTCTTTTTTTTTTGGATAATCCCTATGTCCCAGGATCTGCATCCAGCTCAGCAGAGCTTGGCGTGTCCTGCATCCTCCAAAAGGGAGTGTTCCATTAAAGTTTTTGTCTGCAGCATCTACTTATGCTCAATATTGATGTGTTCTGCACCAACCCAACCAACTCCACATGAGTCTGCATTAATGTGCGTGTTTCTGTGCTGGTGGACAGCATAAGTAGGTGCTCAGAATGTCACCCTTATCTGACCGCTCCTTAGTTTCCTCCTAGTTTAGCTCCTCAGCCACCTCTGAAGGACCTACGAGTGACAATAAATAACGTGATCAAAATTCTAAGGTGCAGAGCTTAGAACTTCAGTTAGTACAGTTAGCAATTCAGCTGAAATGACAGGTATATGTTATGAGGCAGTGTGCTATCTAGTTCTGTCATCAGATTTGTTAGAGATCCTATCTCTCCATCACATTGGATATCAGTAAGTTAGAACAGTCAATGTGCCCTCTCTGCACAGTCAGTAATTTTAACTGCGCAGCCACCCCTGAAGCTTCTGCCTGGAGCTGTGCACTCTCTTCTCCTGAAATGACAGAAAGTAAAACATTCTGAGTGTGAGAAATAAAATGTGCAGAGATGATAGAATGACATCAATGGTGCAGGGTGAATGGAATAGATGGGCGCATGTTGAACAAATGAGGCTATGTGAGTATTGGATTTGAGGGCATTATTGAGGGAGAAGAATGAGTGGAACTGCAAGGTTTGTTGAACTGAGAAATGAGATTTTGCAAGGAAGTCAAGGGTTAACATCTGTTAACATCTGAAGTGGGATGACACTCACCTTTCTTGCCCTTGTGAGATAATTGAATTTATTAGGGCACTGTATCCATGTTTTCTGAATCACGCTGCAGGTGGTAACTGCCTCAGAGACATCTGGCTGGTTTGTGAGGCAGGCCTCATCCTCCTGTCTATATTAAACATGTTTCTTTGGGCCCTCACTGTCTCTAGTATCGCCTCCAGGGAGACGTCCAAGAACTAGAGGGGAGCCTTTCCAAATGCAGTTTTGATCTTACCTCTTCCAGCAGCCTATAACAACAATATTGAATGCAGCCATTCTGTCTCCTGCCAAAGTCTATTTAAATAGAGATATTTCTATTGTCTGTTGCAAACTGTCATCACTCTGTGATTTATTGGGATCCAGAAATGGGATGCTAACGCTGTGACCAAGTTAAACAGTCATGATGAAGCCCACCGATAAAAGAGGTTTCTGACCTGCTGTCAGCTCCCTGCTCCAAACAAGACAGTTCAAAGTAAATTCCACCTTTGCAAACAAAACTTAGCAACAATGTACAGTCCTTGTCTGAGTGCAATACCATTTGAAGATTGCCTTGTATGTACAAAATATTAAACGGTTTGAAAAATGGGATGATTTTACCAGCAATATTTTCCTGCTGAGCTTTTGTGAAAAATGGGTTGTAAACTAAACATTAAAGAAAAAAATTGAATTTAAAAGTTAGAAACCGAGTTTGAAAAACTACAGATTGAGTTTGTGTGGTCACAAATTGAATTAGTCAGTATATCAGGTTAAAGAACTGGCCAGAAATCACGTACAATTCATGTTTCTTATGGAACATTTTTATATGACCAACATTTTGATCCTGCTGCTGCCCTTGTCATCTGTTTAAACCTAGTGAGCTGCAAATCAGGCACATGTGCTGATATAATCCTTAGATTCGTTTTTTTCTTCATACTTTAGAATTGACACCTAATGATGAATCAGGACTAGCCTCAAATGTCAACTGTCCATGGGTCAAACATCTAACTAATTGAATCATAAAGAGAGAATGGAGACTCAAAAAAAGGATTGGAAAAATATTGCTCGGTAAAACAAATGATTCCAGCCTCATAAATAGCTGGTCCACAACCATCATTACTCAATATCTAGAATAAATTAACACACAAAAAACAGCGAGCTTTGCTATACATGATGTACTAGACCAAAAGGCACATAGCTAAGATGTTCCAGCTTTTTCACAAAATTATATTGAAAATAAAACTAAAACGCTCGCAGTAACATTTTTAAAATGTCAATTATGAAATAATGCTATGCATTTTCTGGAAAAATGCACTATACTGCCATTTCAACATGATCCTTGAGCATCAATCATCCTGTATTTTAAAGTGAACTTTCACCATGAACATCCAATGCATAGCATACAATGCAACAAAAAGATGACAAACACCCAGAAATGAAAATTTCAATACTAAGAAATTGACATTTAGCACAGGTATGTGGCATTCATCTGTTTATCATTAGACTGCATGCACTAATCTGCATATTTAAAATGGGGATGTCATTCGAATTGTTACAGATTTCACTGTTAATTTGACCAATATAATTTCCTAGCACAAAAATCTGGCCAGACATTTAGGCTAGATGTTATATTTCAATGAAGGAAAGAGAATACAAGAAATAAAAATATAATAGATGTGTTTATGTTGTATTGTGAACACATTCCCAAGCTATGGTATCATTTAGTTGCAGGAACTGTAACGAAGTTCAAAGCATGACTTCTCTTGGTCTCATGGAAATTTGGCAGTTTTATGACAGCAGTAGTAAATTTATGACTTCAATGACAAAGAAAACCAGGTAGGAATATGAAACGGTCTGCCAATTCACTATGAGGATCAATTGGGAAGCACCTTCAGGACTGAAGTAGCCATAACACTGAAATCAAAGGAACGTTTTAAAAGAACAGAGACACAAAACCATTACTGCTTTTGAAAGCATTGCAAAAAGAAGTCAGTACAACTTCCCTGCTACAGCAAGTAGAAAAGCAAAATAGCCTTAGATATTAAGGTTCACCATTTTGCTGAGAGTCAGACATTTGGGTTGACTACGAGTCAGCCCTGTGACCATTTAAAACACAGTGTCCAAAACAGGTATGATGACAAATAAGTGGCTGTTCCACCATTATTCTCATGTCCTTCTGAAGCCTTGATCTCATTAGCATGTTGCATGGGAGCTGTGGTATCATGGGGCATCAGGCTGGAGCTTCACTGTTTTGAGAGGGCAGGAAATTAATTGGGTGCCACTCTGAACTAATTGGTGCACGGGGTCAGGGTAAAGACACACCTGGCAGAGGATATGCTAGAGTTTCTTTAGGGGCTCTGCAATGGCACACATACTTCTCCTATGAACCACAAAGTATCAAAGTTCTGAGGACCACAGTTTGGCCAATTCCTAGAAGTGCCTTTCAATGCAGTTGATCATACCACTCAATGCCAGGTGCAGACCGATACAATTGATACTCTGTTCCATTTGCACCAGAAAATTGTAATTCAGACCCTACACTGGACAGGCCTTGATGTTTCATACTTGAGCTGCCTCATGTCTATTTTACGTAAGCAGACTGTTTGGCCTTTACAGGCCTGTGTGTAAACAGGTCAGAGGGCCTTGCGTATTATGTGGAGTGGACAAGGTGATCCCATGATTCTTCATTGACATCTGGTTGTCTTGAGGAAGATTACTGCTAGAACATTTCTAGTTAATTATCTAGCAAGTTGGTGAATAGGTAAATAGCTTCAGACACTATTTCTCAAAGAAATCTTCGATTCAAGTGAAAAAATGAACGATTTCACACTTGTCGGTATCATTTGTGTTTTGATAGTGTTAGGGTCAAATAAACAGTGCAGATTATGGAATATGGGAGAGAGAGGAAGTGGAGACTAAAACTGTTCGGTAGCACATCCAGCCTCAGTCTGCTAACTCCCGTTTCAATTGCCATCCATGTCATGCCAGGAACATTGCCACTTAGAGGCAAAAGATCCTGTAGATTCTGAGCCTGCAGCTTAAAGGTCTGATATTTCCACATATGGAATTCCTCACATTTTCATAAAAGAAGAGGGTTCAACAATGTCTGAGAGTGAGTGAGGACTGGAGGGACAATGCTAAGCATGGCAGCTAGGCAGCATCCTGCAGCTGGCCAGTCACTTGGGTGCAGATATGTTGTCACAGAGAGGTTGGAGTTGGCGCCCGAGTGGATGATAATCTGAAAAAATTATGCACAGTCCAAGGATGGTGGCTGTGGCGGTGGAAGGGATAGTTGTGTGTTGGAAAAAGGCTGGAATAGTATCACTCTTTAAGGTTTTGGGAAGATTTGTAGCTCGGGTTGTGGATGAGGTTGTTGGCTTGCTCGCTGAGCTGGCTGGTTATCGCACAGCTGTTTCATCACCATGCTAGGTAACATCATCAGTGTGGCGTCCGATGAAGCGATGTTGTTTTACTTCGCTTGGAATTTATATGATCTGGTCTATTTAGTTGGGTTGTGACATTAACGTTACGATCCTAGCTCAAGCCAACCACGGACATGCACAGGAATTTGTAGAGGCCTGGTTTTCAACCCACAATGCAATCAACAAACATGTGGAATTAGACCCCATATACAAACCCGTGCAAAAAAGAACAGGAAATGACACAACCCAACATTAACAGACTGCTTCCTGAATTCTTTGACTGAGGATTGTCACCAGATATACTTTACCGATTTTGAGTTTCAGGCCCAAGCTGTCAGAGTTCTCAGTTCATGTAATACCAAAATTTGTACACTTTTCTTTATCCAGATGTTTAAATACATACTATTGCTTTTCTTCAATGGCAATAAAGACATTCTCCTGTCTGTGCATTTATACACAGAAAGCATTTTTTTCCGCCCTGCAGCAATCATTTTCTCTGTCTGCTTTAGCTCTGTGATTTCCCTGATTGGAATGAATTTAAAAAACATACTTTATATCTTCAAAAAAATTGCTAAGTGTGAAACTGTACACTACGCCAGCAAATTCTTAGGCTGGAGTTATGCCCCATGGAGCACTGACCTCCAGGCTATAATTATGCATTCATTACTTGAGAATGGTTTTGGCATCAGTGGTGGTACTCATTCTAGATGTTTCCAGCATGAAAGTAATCCTTCTCAAGAGTTTGATTAAAAATATTACTTATGAAAATCCAATAAATATTTTGATTATTTGAAGCTACAATTAGGTGCTCAAATACCAAATGACCAACTATTTATTAATGGACAAGCTGTTAGTAGAAAATCAGGGATATTAGCTTGCAACTTTATAACACTATGGATGTTTGGGTCATCTGATGGTTGTGGTAATTTATCATCAGTAAGAATCTAAAGGTATTTTTTTCTCACGGTATAGACCCTTAATCAAACAAGCTCCATTAACAAACCAGTGAGAAACTGTGATGGGACTTCAAATTTGCTCTGCAATACTTCATCTCGACATAAATGGGATGTCCTCCCATATGTAAAAGTGCTGAGCTGTAAATAATAAAAGCAATCAGAATATAAAGCTGGGTAAGGGCTTGCTGACATATTGTTAATGTCAGAAATGTGCTCGTTAAATTTATTTGCAGAGAAAAGCATGGCATCTTTCCTAACATGGAAAAGATACGGAGAAGATGAGGATTATATTCTCATGGATTTAAATTTGCTATGAGTTTAAAGTGTAGGTTTAATTTTCAGATGATTATCAATTTCAGCAAAGAATTGTTATGTTGTCATCAATGATAACCTACATCATGCTCGCAATCTTCCACTACCACTTCCATGGTAGTTTTCCTCTGATCTGCAATCTTTCTTCATCGCAAGCAGTCCTCAGCTCTCCCAAAACTCTGCTGGTCATCATCTTTCAAAAAAACCCCTTCATCGGCAGTTTAGGATGCAAAACAGGGTAAAATCCAAGAGTAATAGCCTCAACTAAAGGATTACATTTGAACTGTGCTCAGAAGACCTAATAACCAATAATTTTTTTTAATTTATTCATGGGATATGGGCATCACTGGCTGGGCCAGCATTTATTACCCATCCCTAATTGCCAAAGGGGAGTTAAGAATCAATCACATTGCTGTGGGTCTGAAGTCACATGTAGTTCAGACCAGGTAAGGATGGCAGATTTCCTTCTCTAAAGGACATTAGTGAACCAGGGTGGGTTT
Organism: Ginglymostoma cirratum; assembly: GCA_024137785.1. Classification (NCBI taxonomy): domain Eukaryota; kingdom Metazoa; phylum Chordata; class Chondrichthyes; order Orectolobiformes; family Ginglymostomatidae; genus Ginglymostoma; species Ginglymostoma cirratum. The sequence continues at coordinate 32,782,594 of JAHRHZ010000140.1, read as the reverse complement.
TCCCTAACAATTGGCAATGGTTTCATGGTCATCATTAGACTCTTATTTCCATATTATTATTGAATTCAAATTCCACCATGTGCCACGGTAGGATTCAAACCCAATTGCCCAGAACATTATCTGTGTCTCTAGATTAATAGTCTAGCACTATAATATCACGAGGCTACCCCCTTTAATACCTATTATGTTACCATATTTGAATGGGGTCAAATGGACATGACTAAGCCCACACTTTAATTTCTAACTTCTATAATTTCTATCCCAAATAATTATTATCACTATATAAGTAATGATATGAGCTGAGAAGTGGTATGCTGCAGGCAGATACTGCACTGACAAGGGAATATTGATTACCATCAATGAAGGTTGTCTCTAGTATCGACTTAAGTTCTTTGATTCTTTAAACAGCCTGAAAGAGTTTAATGTTTCAGTAATGCTTACCTATAGTATATACTAAGTTGAATTTGGACCTACAGTTCATTCAATTCGTTCTTTATACTTTGTGCATTTGTATAAAGAATTTTACGTGGATCATATACCCTAACCTTCCACTTGAATGCTTTTCTTACACATTTCTTATTTTCCTCTTCTGATTTATTTTATTTACATATTTTTCTTTTACCTGTAATGTCTAATGCACAGCTTCTGACTATTACACTGCTCTGTGCCCTCTTTGTTGTTTTAAATTATTATTTATGCATTTTCCTACAGATGGTCAACAGAAAAATCTTCCATTGATTGAAGTCCTACACAAAACAAAGGAAGGTGGTCATGTTGTTGGGGGATAATCATCGCAAACTTCAGGAAACCCTTCCAGGAATTCTTAGAGGAAGCAAGTTCTGCTTAATCATTTTCAGCTGCTTTGTTAGTGACTTTCTCTGTGTTATAATGTCAGGACCAAACTGTTTATATCTCCAGAGTTCTATCCTTTCAATGACAAAGCAGCTCATCCAGCCAACAGCAGGACTTTGACAATATGCACACTTAAACTGATAAATGAAAGTGACACGCAAATCATCTAAGTGCTAGTAATCTTCAACTTGAACAACAGAAAGCCTAGCCATCATTTCCAAGCCTGCAATAAGTTTCACTTTTCCAGGTTCTCACTTATCAACAACTGAAATTTTATTCTTGATTAAAAGATTAACAAGCTAAAATACAGGAGCTGATTAGAGCCTGGCTCCATTGAAAATATCCTGACCTCTCCCAAATTGACAAGGCTCATAGGATGAGTGCAACAGAATCTGATCACATATGCAGCCACAAGTAGTTTAAACACTACTTAACAATTCCAAGACTGCCAATACACAGAAGTATACTTGACTGATGCTCTTGCCATTGTACTCAACAGGGACTGTGTACTCTCACAAGCAGACTCTGCCTCCAGTATGTGCTATCTCTGGAATGCATTGAATCAACCCACAGCAGCGCAAAGATAGAAAAAAGGTGCAAGTTTCCCTGCAGGTAATAACCGATTTCGAATTGGACATATGTCAACAGGTCTTCGCTCTTACTTGGACAATATCTTCGAATTTCCTATCTGACATCATCATGGAAGGACTGTCATTATGAAAGACACACATATTAAAAGGAAGGTCTTCCATCGTCTTACATGTGCAACTAGGAGTCAACGAATGTGGCCAGCATCTCTCATATTTATAAGGGCAATTAAGTCAGGTGAAGTAGGAGCGGTGCTGGGCAGTGGGAGGTGAGAACTAAAGTGACAGTGAGGACAAAGAAAAGGCTGAGGCTGGTACAGTAGATAAGGGGGACAAGTTTAATGATCAAGGCAGACAAAAGCTTGCCAGAGAATGAGGTAAGACTGATAAATTAAACTGCATTTACTTCAATGCAAGAGGCCTGACAAATAAGGCAGATGAACCTAGGGCATGGTTGGGAACATGGGACTGGGATATCATAACTATGCAAACGTGGCTCAGGGAAGAACATGACTGGCAGCTTAATGTTCCAGGGTATAGATGGTATAGGAAGGATAGAAAGGGAGGCAAGAGAGGAGGGAAAGCGGCGTTTTTGGTTACGGATAACAATACATCTGTACATAGAGAGGATATTCTCGGGCAATCATCCGGTGAAGTTATATGGGTGGAACTGAGAAGTAAGAAAGGGATGATCACCCTGTTGGGGTTGTATAATAGGCCCCTCCAATAGTCATAGAATTGTGCAGCATGGAAACAGACCCTTTGGTCCAACTTGTCCATGCCAACCAGATATCCTAAATTAATCTTGTCTCTCTTGTCAGCATTTGGCCCATATTCCTCTAAACTCTTCCTATTCATTTACCCATCCAGATGTAGTTACAATTTAAAAGACACCAGACTCCACCACTTCATCTGGCAGCTCACTCCATACACGTACCACCCTCTGCACAAAAAAGTTACCCCCATATCTCTTTTAAATCTTTCCCCCTTACCTTAAACCTATGCCCTCTAGTTTTGGACTCGCCCACCCCTGGGAAAAAGACCTTGGCTTTTCATCCTATCCATGCCCCTCATGAATTTTTAAACCTCTATAAGGTCACCCCTTAGCCTCTGATGCTTCAGGGAAAATAGTCCCAGTCTAGCCTCTCCCTACAGCTCAAACCCTTGTAACAGCAGTCACAGGTACGCATTGTTGAGGCCACTTTTCGAATACTGCACACAATCCTGGTTGCCTTTCTATAGGAAAGATGCTGTTAAACTTGAATGGTTGCAGAATAGATTTAAGGAAGGGCAGTATGCTAATTGAAATGGAAGTAGCAAGGTAATCTTGAGAAAATTGTTGGAAATGTGAAGTAAAATTTGTTTATTTTGTTCATATCATAAGATGTAGGAAGCTGCATTTGATGTCTATACCTGATTCCACATGATTAGTTTGGCACATGCATGCTTATGATTCACTTTTACATAGTTTACCATCTAGACTTGTTCCAAGTTACACCATCTGATTTCAAGTAATGCACTGTTACATTTGGAGCACCATCGAACACAGATTCACTGTCAGAATTTCCTGGTAAGGCAGGATATAACATTTTCAAGCAACACTAGATTCCTGAATAAACTGGTAGATTTCCCAATGTGAATACTTGGAATGGCTAAATGGATAATTAATGTCTTGAAAAGTCTGGCAGGCTCTGTTAACTTGGTTTCTGTCAATTTCCTCAAATGATACTCAACCAGAATGGGGAATCTTAATAAATAGACCCAAAGGAGGTTCATGTTTCTTCACTCTGAATGCGCTAATCAGTGCTCTCCATCCTTTTCATTCCCTGCACATATTCTGGATAAGGATCCGTAGTTTCAACCATTAGAATCATAAAATGATTACAGCACAGGAAGAGGCCATTTGGCTTCTCAACCCTGTGCAGGTTTACTGTAAAAGCAATTTAGCTACTCCCATTTCTCAGTCGTTCCTCCATAAAGTTGCAATTTGTTTCCCCGAGGTGCTTAACCAGTTCTCTTTTGAAAACCACAAATGAATTTATCGCCACCAATTTTTCTGGCAGTGCATTCCAGATCATAATCACTCACTACATGTCACCTTTAGATCTTTTGCCAATCGCCTTAACTCTTCTCGTTCTGTCCTTCCACCAACGAGAACAGCTTCTCTCTCTCTATTGTACTAAGACCTCTCATCATTTTGACTCACTCTATCTGCAGTAAAATTATGATAAGTTGAATTTCAGAAGAGCCACACAAAAGTTTGTGGTAAGTGGAGTTTCAAGATAGCCAAGGGTGACGTTATGTATCACAATTTGCCTGCAACTATTGTATATGTCTAAAAGAGAAGCCAATGAAAACACTAAGACAAAGTAGTTATGTCCTTAGTTTTCAATCTGTTCACATTTCACAATAGCCTGAATTTGTATGATAAAAGGCGTGGAAAATCTTTGGGAGTTTGTAATCTTCGTCTGCTTAGCATGCTGTCCTCAGATGAATGTTATACAGTTTGCCACGCTATCAATGCAGTGAAATATGTTTCATGTGTTCTCCTGCGACAGTGTGAAATTCCAGAGCATCTCTCTGGCCTTTATAGCTTCAGCTATAGAAACAGGCATGTCAGCAGCCAGAAATACATCAGGCTCTTCAGGATCTTTAGCTTGCCTGGGCCCCATGGCTAAAGAACAGAGCTGCTGAGCTTTTCCAGCAATTTCTGTTTTCATTTTTGATTTTCAGCATCTGCAGTTCTTTCGATTTTTATTTAGTATTGAACTCACTTCTCTTCCAGGTATGCCCACCTTGAAGAAATCTGTTTCTCTCTCTGACAGGATTTCCCTTTCCAAGCTTTGTTCTTGTCCACCATCATTAATTTCACTGTTGCTGCTGGTGTTTTACAAGGTATTTGCCAAAACTCATTTCCACAGACATTTCACATTCCTCAGTGAGTACCTCTGGCTCAGACTCACCCAAAGTGGATTTCAACTCAAGTTTCATCCCTCGTGCTTTGAATCCACCCAGGATCAAAGGTATCTCGTGATGTCCAACATTCCACAGACAGCTGCTATCACCACATCCTGAGATCCACACTCAGTGCCATGCATCATCTTATGCACACTCTCGACCTCTCTCTCCAACACCACCACAGCATGCTGGCTCAGGGCTGCACTGCTCCCCAGTTCGACTTTAACCCCTGGCTCATTCAACATGCTAAAAAGAAACTTTTTTCTTTTCCTTTCAGACATCAAGGCACACAAGATGCTACATCTCAGACATAACAGCCTTCTGGAATCAATATCACGTTCAACAATTTAAGGGTTTGAGTTCTCCAAGTCCTTACCCCAACACACACACATCAGGCCTTGTTATTAAATGGTTTACTATTACACACAATTCATAACTACTATTAGGCCCCTTAACAGCTATTCACCCTCCTAACCTGATAGTTATCCACTCCTTTGTCTGTCCAACTGTTCTTGCTTCTCTTTGGGCTCTATCCCCAACTATAATTTACTCCTTACCCCTTCCCCCACCCTACCTTCTGCATATAAACCAACATTTTCTTAGTTGTCGTCAGTTCTGAGGAAGGGTCACTGGACCTGAAACATTAACTCTGACTTCTGAACACAGATGCTGCCAGACCTGATGAGCTTTTCCAGAAATTTCTGTTTTTGTTCATGATAAATACATCTACAATTGTTTCATGTATCAGTCCTACTGTACAATGTATGGTGTCATCTATTTTAGCATAAGTTTCCATGGTTGTCTTCTTTATTTGCCATTCTACCAACACTGATTTAAATTTTAACATTGTAGATCGACCTGGTAAAAGATGGCAAAACAGTCCAGTTTCATTTAAGTTAAAAATGTCCACTTGTGTACACTTATTCAGGATGTGGGTGAGACCATTTTGCCAATCATGTGTCACCGCTGGAATAACTGCTGCATCTTTATCACTAACTGAGAAGAAGATGATGCTGTGCCTTATCTTGAATCAATCCAGCCGTTCATTGCTGCAGATGAACTCCCTGTGGTTTAATCTGTTTCAAGGTGACTCCTTTTCTTGCAGGACTGGACTGGAGATAGAATGATGTCTGCTCATGCTGCCTTGAACTATATTACAACAGGGAGCCATTCTCACTTCAGGAGATCTCCCATCCACAGCCTCCAACATGATAGTTCCCCAACCCTGCACCGCCTGTTTCTACCTCTTACCCAAGATCCATAAACCCAACTGCCCCAGTTGACCCATTGTCTCTACCTGCTCCTGTCACACCGAGCTCATCTCCTCCTACCTCGAAACCACTCTTTCCCCTTTGGTCCAGGAACTCCCCACCTACATTCGTGACACAACCCACATTCTCCACCTTTTCCAAAACTTTCAATTCCTCTGCCCCCAACGCCTCATCTTTACCATGGACAGATACTCCCTGTACACCTGTGTCCCCTACATGGTGGCTTAAAAGCCCTCCACTTCTTCCTCTCCCATAGGCCCAACCAGTCCCCCTCCACTGACACTCTCATTTGCTTGCCCGAACTGGTCCTCGCTCTCAACAATTGCTCCTTTGATTCCTCCCACTTCCTTCAAACCAAAGGGGTGGCCATGGGCACCCGCATGGACTTGAGCTAAGCCTGCCTCCTTGTAGGATTTGTGGAACAGTCCCTCTTCCAAAACCACACTGGCACCATCCCTCACCTCTTCCTCCGCTGTATTGGTGACTGCATCGGTGCAGCCTCATGCTCCCGTGAGTAGCTCGAGCAGTTCATCAACTTCGCCAACACCTTCCAGCCCACCCTCAAATTCACCTGGACTATTTATGACACCTCTCTCCTCTTCGTGGACCTCTCTGTCTCCATCTCTGGAAACCAACTCACCACCGACATTCATTTCAAACCCACTGACTCTCACAACTACCTCGACTACACTTCCATTCACTCACCCTCCTGCAAAAATGCTATCCCATACTCCCAATTCCTCTGCCTCTGCTGCATCTGCTCCTATGATGAGGTCTTCCATTCCAGGACACACCTGATATCCTCCTACTTCAGGGACCATAATTTCTCCTCCTCTGTAATTAGGGATGCCCTCAATCGCATCTCCTCCATTTCCCACACCTCTGCCCTCAAACACCCTCCCCCAGCAACAATAAGTATAGAGTCCCCTTAGTTCTCACGTACCACCCCACTAACCTCCGAATCCAACGCATCATCCTCCAACATTTCTGCCACCTACAATCACCACCAAAAATACATTTCCTTCCCCACCTCTGTCTGCTTCCTGGAGGGACCATTCATTCCGTGACTCCCTTGTCAGCTCTACACTCCCCACCAATTCCTCCACCATACCCGGTACCTTTCCCTGCAACCACAAGAGGTGCAACATCTGCCCCCACACCTCCCCCCTCACCTCCATCCAAGGCCCCAGGCAATCCTTCAAGATCCAGCAGAGATTCACTTGAACTTCATCCAACCTTATTTATTGCATCTGTTGTTCCCGATGTGGTCTCCTCTGTATCGGGGAGACCAAATGCAGACTTGGGGACCAGTTTGCGCAGCATCTGCGCAACAACCAATCCGACCTTCTGGTTGCCATCCATTTTAATTCCCCCTCCCCCTCTCCTGATGACATGTCCATCCTTGGCCTCCTCCACTGTCAGAGTGAGGCCAAACGTTAACTGCAGGAACAACACCTGATATTTCACCTTGGAAGCTTACAGCCCAATTACCTTAACATTGACTTCACCAGCTTCAAAATCCCTCCACCCTCAGCCTTATCCCATGTCCAGCCCTCCCCTTCCTGACCTGACCTAACCTGTCCATCTTCCTAATCACCTATCAGTTCCGCCCTTCCCATGGACCAATCACAATAACCCCTAGCTGCATCCACCTATCACCATCTCTCCTACCCTTCCCACAGCCCCACACTCCTCCCTCTATTTATTTTTGGGCTCCCCCCTCGTTCCCCAGCCTGAGAAGGGTTTTGGCCCGAAACATTGACTTTCCTGCTCCTCTGAAGCTGTCTGACATGCTGTGCTTTTCCAGCCTCACTCCCATAAACAGTGTTCCAAGATGATCTCTTTGCATCCTCCTACGCTTTAGTGATGTTCACTTATGCTTTGCACTATATTTTTCCACTTGCTGTATTAACTTCACTTTATCTCCAGTCGACAGCACTTTCAACTTCCTCACAGCTTTAGCTATGCTTGTTGTTTTCACACTCCAGCATGGCCTAACTCTGCTCCAATGACATAAAAAAAGTGTGCATGCATTCAAAAGTCTGGAATTTCAGTTTACTAAGCGTATAATTCTATTGGATTTACTAATCTGCCAGTGGGAATGACTGACACCATTGCCACATCTAGAGTTTTGGGTCATCCACATTTGACTCATCACAATTTAATTGAATAAAAACTGAAAGAGCTGTGGATGCTGTAAATCAGGAACAAAAACAAAGTTGTAGGAAAAGCTCAGCAGGTCGGGCAGCATGTGTGAAGGAATAAACAGAGATAACGTTTCACGTTCTGAGGAAGGGTCACCGGACCCAAAACATTAACTCTGTTTATAGTATGGTGCCTAGAATCAGACACAATACTCCAGATGAATCCAAGCCACTGTCACAGAGAGGTTCATCATAACTTTGTTGCTTCTGTATGCAATGCACCTATTTATACAGCCCAAATATCTTTTAAACTCATTCTCAATTTTTGAATAAAACATTGGTTAGGCTGCAGCTGGAGGACTGTAGACCATTCTGTTCACTGTAGTATAGGAGAGATATGGTTGAAGTAGAAAGGATAGAAGAGGAAATTTATGAGTATTTTGCAAGGACTGAAGAGTTAGTTGATGGAAGCTTGATGGAGCTAGTTACTTTCCTTGGAGCAAAGGAGACTGAAGGTTTATCTAATTCAGAGATAGTAGGAACTGCAGATGCTGGAGAATCTGAGATAACAAGGTGTAGAGCTGGATGAACACAGCAGGCCAAGCAGCATCAGAGGAGCAGGAAAGCTGACGAAAC
>JAHRHZ010000140.1:32756742-32773746 GCA_024137785.1 Ginglymostoma cirratum | reverse complement strand
GTTTCGTCAGCTTTCCTGCTCCTCTGATGCTGCTTGGCCTGCTGTGTTCATCCAGCTCTACACCTTGTTATCTCAGGTTTATCTAATTGAAGTGTTCAAAGATATGGCAGGTTGAATGGGGTGATTATAAAAGCCCTATTTCTCTTGGTTGAGGCATCCATAACCAGGTGGGATAGATTAGAAAGGACTCAAGAGATTTTCTGCCTAGAGAGTTGTGGGGATCTGGAACTCACTGATTGAAAGAACAGTAGAGACAGAAACCCTCACTACATTTATGGCATTTCTTGTCTAAGTACTTGTTTCAACGTACAAGGACCAAGAGTCTTAAAGTGATAATATGCTTAACGGTTCACTGTTGGCCAACATTGACAAATTGGGCCATATGAATGTCACTTGTGCTGTAAATTTTGATGAAAAACATTCTATCGTTCTTAATTCCTGTATCCCATTAAGAATAATACCCTATAGTTTATGTTGCCTTTCCTCATTCATGCTGCCAAAATATACCACCACATTGTTGTGTTCAACTTTATTTGCCATGTGTCTACCCATTCTACCAGCGTATGGTCTCTTGAAGTCTAGCATTACACACCTCACAATTCACAATTCTTCACTGTTAAACAGTGTAAAAAAAAAGGAGACAAGGTGTGAAAGATTTTCATCATGTACTGAGAAAGGTCTGGGGTACCGACTTAGAAGGAGGACATATGTGTACAGCACAATAAGAAGGTGCTCTTTGAGTTAACTGTCAGTTAACTGTCTCAGAGTCAAAAAAGGAATTGTTGGAAGATTTCAGCAGGTCTGGCAGCATCTGTGGAAAGAAAGCAGAGTTAATCAATGTTAACTCTGATTTATCTCTACAGATAAGAACAGGCCTGCTGAGCTTTTCCAGCAATTTCAGTTTTTGCTTCAGATTTCCAGCATTTGAATTTTTTCAGTTAACTGGCTCAGAGTCTACTGGCCTGGTCTAAGAACTAAGTTATGCCAACAATAGACCAACAAACAGCATTGTCTTCTTAAGCTGCTTAAATCACTATTCCTTTTGTCAAGTCTGTTTCTTGCATTGTAACCCGAAGAGTGCAAAATAAAAAGCTTTGACATTTTTTCTTCTTTTAGCAATGTTTAAGCTATGTACTTCCAAGCAAATATTTATGCTCTAGTGCAATCTGCAAATTTTGAAATTGTGCTCTACACGGTCAAGCTAAAGTCATTAATAAACAACAAGAAAGGCAGTAATCCAAGGACTGATAATGTTTAGCAGCTTTCCCACTATCAAGATTAAACAGTCTAGTATGTAGTTACTGGGTTTATCTTTGTACCTTTCTTTGGACACACGAGAGGTGACCTTATAGAGGTCTATAAAATTATGACGGGTCTAGATAGGTTTAATGGTAGGTGTCTTTTTCCTAGCATGGGGGCTTTCAAGATTAGGGGGCATATCTTTAACATGAGAGGAGAGAGATTTACACAAGACGGTGTTTCATGCGTGGAATGAACTTCCTGAGGAAGTAGTGGATATGGACACAATTACAACATTTAAAAGACACCCAGATCAGTACACCAAGAGAAAAGGTTTGGAGGGATTTGGACCAGGAGCAGATAGGTGAGATCGGCTTAGTTTGGGATTATGTTCGGCATGGACTGGTTGTATCAAAGGGTCTGTGTCTGTGCTATATGACTCTAAGATTCTGTGTAACATTTGCAATTCCTCAGGTCTCTGGCTCTACCATTGTATCTAAGCAGGATTAGATCCCCTATATCATGTGACCACATTCTTCTCTGTCTGCCTCTTAATTTACTTCCATCAAGTTGAAACAAGGCCAAATACCAGAATCCCACTTTACCTTTCAAACAAAGTTCAAGATTCCATTACTAGTATAAGAGGTGGTACCACAGTGATATATAATCAACAGGGAACGACCTGAGAATACTCAACATTGACTGTGACCCCCATGAAGTCTCCCTCAGCTGATGAATTAATACTCCGTGTTCAACATGCCTTGGAAGAAACACAGAAGATAGCAAGGGTACAGAAGTGTAGTTGAGTGGGGGACTTCAATGTCTACTACGAAAAGTAGGTCAGTACTGCCACTACTGGTCAAGATGAACAATTTCTGAAAGACATAATTGCGAGGTTGAGTCTGCAATAGGTACTGAGAGAGCCAATATCATGAAAAAATCTTGTTCTCACTAATCTACCCCTTTAATTGTTTCTGGCTAGGACAGCACTAGTATGAGTGACAAGCGCACCACTCTTGTGGAGATGACATAACAAAATCACACTGCATCCATCAAGTTGTGAGGCACTACCAACATACAAAAGGGGATCAGAATAATCTAGCTAAAATCTGCTACATCTATGAAGTATTGTGATATATCAAAAGCAACAGAATTCTACTCCACCACAATCTGTCAGTTTTTTAGCCCAGCATATACTCATTGCACCATTGCATTCAGGCCAGGAGTCTGCCCCATGCAGTAAGGAGAGAAGGAAAACACGGTGGAGTGATGGTTCAGGACCATGTACATGTTCGAGATCAGAAGCAGCATCATGTAGAAAAGACACTGTGGTTCTCTAACCAGTCAAACAGCTTAAAGTTCTGTAATCCTGTCACACACACTCATGAATTATGGACAGTCAACTAGCTAATGAAAGGGAAAATGACAGAGAAGCACTTCAAATGAATGGAAGTGATAAGCACTCTCAGCTTCTTCCTGATGTCCCCACCATCAGAAAAACTGGTCTTCAGCTGCTTTGATTCACTCCACATGATGTAAAGAAACAGCAGAGTATGCTGCTACAGACCTCATCAACGTTCTGCAGTGAAGGTAAGTACACATACTCCTGAACTGTGCTGTATCTGGAGCTAAGCTGTCTCAGTGCATCCACAGTTCTGGCATTAAACTGGAGAAGTTGAAATTGGCCAGATATGCCTAATTCACAAAAAGCAGGATAAATTAAATCTGCTCAATATTGTGTCCCATCAATCAACTCCTAATCATCGGCAAAGAAATGGAACATGTCGTGGATGTCATCAATCATTTACCAACGCTACGTACCAATAATCTGTTCACTGATGTCCAGTTTGTGTCCCAAAATGACCACAATGCATGAGGCCCCACTACAGCCCTGCATCAAATATAGACAAAAAGCTGAATTGCAGAAATGAGGTGCCCTTGTTGACAAGACAGCATTTGACCTAGTGTGGCATCAAGGAGCACAAGGGAAATAGAAGTCAATAAGAATCAATCTCTTCACTGACTGGAGTTGCACTTCTCACAAAGGAAAAATGTTGCAAATTTTGGAGTCCAGGAAATTGCTGCAGGAGTTGCTCAGGGCAGTCTTCAGCCCCTTTATCATTGACACCACCTCCCTAAGCCATGATCTCTAGAAAGTAGAAGAACAAAGGGCAGGAGGCACATGGGATCACTAGCACTTCTAAGTTCTCCTCTAAGTCATGCATGATGATGATATAAGTAAAAATATTATCATTCTTTCACCTATGCGTTCTAAAACACAGAACTCCCTGCTCATCAGCATTGTGGGAGTCCCTGCAAAATGTGAACCGCAGCACATCTAAAAGGTTGCTCTTCTTCTCAAGGATAATTAGTTATGGGCAATTAACGATGGCCTTGCCAATGACACTCACATTTCAGTAATAATAAAAATGCTCTTGTCATTATAAATATCTTCTCTAATTTTCCCATTTCTTTAACTTTCTAGTTAACCGTCCTCTGATAAGTCTTTTTTCTCATCCTGACAATTTTAAGATGCATCTGCAACTTATTTCATAACCACTCATCTTTCAGTGTTCAAATTTCAATTTTCACATCCACACAATGCCAATGACTATACATAGCAATGAAGCACTCTACTTTTACCACAAAATTGATTTCATAGAAACAAACACCTCCTTATTGATAAATACCTCTCAAAATTGGAATTCCATCTTTAATTTCATCATTGCAATGGCTATTTAATGGTATTTCGTGATTGAAGTAAATAATATAAACATGCTCACTGTATTTCACACTGATCACTCGAAGATCAATGTTAAGAGGGTCTCCTTCTTTTAGATGACATTGTTTTCAGCATTTTAGCATTTATTTTCAATCTATATTCCAAATCTCCCTGCTTCTCAAGTGTCCCTTGTTTTTCTTTTGCAACTAGAGCCAGTTTTGGATCACTGTTCATATTTAAGATTGCTTGTTGATTTTCTATTGATGTTGAGCTCAATTTCTGACTCGTCCACTCTGTTTCTCATAAAGAATCCAAAGTACTTGTAAAGAAGACAGAACAATTCAGCTGAAGGACAACTTATGATTGCACCTAACTCATTGTCAATTCTCAATGCTGCCTGTTGATTCCAGTATTTAATAGTTTTCACGCATTTCCAATCAATCCCATGCTGCAGTTCTAGCCTCCAAGAAATAAGTAGCTGCAGCTAAAGCATCTTGTCATAGTAGTCTCAGGCCAAATAGCTCTCTTTCTTAAGATTCATGAGCGGCCCTGGTAGATCCATCGTGCCGGCCTATTCCTCCATTTCCCCCTCTAGCCACTCCCACCACTCTTATTTCTTCCCATCTTGTCCCAAGTTCATTCTGCTCCAACGTCATTAATAACTTTTGTAGTTTTCAAGTTTCCAGACACCAACTATTCCCTTTTCATCATGTATATTCAACCCTTGCACACCTTCATATCACAGCGGGACAATGCACCTACTTCTTCTTTGAATAAGGGTCAAATTAAGCCACATCCACAATCGTCCTCTGCTTGGCTAAACTTGTTGTCACATTGAACAACTTCTTTTTCTCCTGTTTCTTCCAAATAAAAATTATTGCCATGTGAAACGAGATGGAAGCTAGCTATGCCTCAATTTTCAAAGTATCCGTTACATCAGTCTAAATCCTTCCCTCACCTTTTCTTTTCTAGCAAATCAATCACTGTATCATGACTGAGATAACAAGGTGTAGAGCTGGATGAACACAGCAGGCCGAGCAGCATCAGATGTATCATGCCTGCTTTCTATATTCACCACGAGCTGGAAAATATTGGTAAATTATCAAATTTGCTTCCAATTTCTAGCCCTTCTTTACATTCATTCTGTCCACTTGCAGCTTTTCCGATTCTCTTCCCGGATTTGTTGATTTTCATTTTTGAAAATAGGCTATCACCTAATAACTAATATAAACCTATTTTCACAGATATAATGTCTATAATTCCTCCTGCCCTGTTTTGTTTTGTTGGGAATGCAAATTTAAATTTATAGGCAATGCAAAAAGATGGAAAATATTGTGGTGTTTGGAAATAATCTAGATTAAAACAAGAAATTTATCATTTGGCTTCTTTGTAATGAAGTTAAAAGTTTAATGTCCGTTGTGATCTACCTGCAGATTAAAGGGAGTCAAATAACTTTGGAAAAAAATAGCCAAGTAAAGATTTTATGGAGATAGGGTTCGTTGCTTGTAAGTGCCTTAAAAACTGGTTTTGAAAACATCATGGGGTCCTTTTATGCTGATGGTTGGCTAGATACCATCATGGACTGGATTTCTTTTTACATAGACCTAGGTGATCATAAGGAAGGAAACTTCTCTCTCTCAATTGAAGATCTTGGAAACCTGAAAAAATTCCAAATAGTAGTATTTCTAACTATCTTATAAACACTGAAAAGCTGAACTGAGTCTACATTCCAAACACTTGGATGCAGTTTAGTGTCAATCCAAATTAAAGATTTGCCCTGAGTCTAAAACTGGTAGCAATTCTATTTCATTGATGAGAAATCCAGTGGACCATTGGAAGTCATCCAATTCAATTCTCTGTTTTCAAACCATTGGCCAACAGGGTTTGTTCATCTTTTGCCCTTTTTCAGTTTAAAAACACCATGTCTGCAAAGTTTGTTGACTTTTATGTCCTGTGAGTGTGTCTGTTTAGGATTAAAGAGGAGTATTGTAAAGATCTGTTCTTATTGGACTGTGGATTAGAAATGGGAAAAGATACTGCTATGAAGTAAAGGACTATGGAAGAGGATGTTGCGGTTTTATGAAACAAGATACTGGAATTCTTTGTGAGTTTTATCTGCAATGTTGCCTTATTCATTCAAGCAGTTAGGGGGGATGCTCAACACAAAGCTCCATTGGTATGTGGTTGGGGACAGAAATTTGATTGGTTTCTCAACCAGGACTAGGGAGTGTATGTCTGTGTGTGTGTGTGTGTGTGTGTGCGTGTATTCAAGAGTGTAATACACACACACTATTTCTTGATTGGTTTCTATGCAAGTGTCTACAGCTTTGTGTTTGAACAAAACCGTTAAAACATCCAGCCTGTGGAAAAGAAAACATTTTTCTCTCTCCTAGCTGTGAATGTAGAAGTAAGAGAAACTTCTGAGTAACCGGCTACCTTCTCTCGCCCTGTAAATTCCTTTCTTAAAAAGGAAAAAGGAAACCATCTGCAGAGACACTAAAAGGGTAAATCTTGACCAAATGAATGAAAAGTCGACAATTAGTGTGTCCACAACCATACGCCCTCCTCAAAGAGTCAAAAGAGGTGGTGGATAGTGGTAATGTCATTAACTAATAATCTAATTAGCCAGACTAATGACCTGCGAACATGGGTTTGCACTAATGACCAGGGAACCATGATAGCTGGTATAAATTGGAATTCAACAAAAATCTGTAATTTAAAAAGCAAGTCCAAGGTAACTATATAACTATTGTCATGAAATCCAATCCAATTCATGTTAAGTCCTTTAGGGAGGGTTGTCCTTACCTGGTCTGAATACATAAGACTCCAGACTCACAGTGATGTGGGTGACTTTTCATAATCTTAACAGGGAAGATGGCAGTTTAGTGGTAATAATAATCTAGAACCCCAAGCTAATGCTCTGGAAATATGGGTTTGAATCCTACCATGGCAAATGATAAAGTCTGCATTTAGCAAAATTCTGGAATTAAAAAAGTTAGCCATGTAACCACAGTTGATTGTCAAGAAAACCCATCTCATTCAATATCGCCCTTTAGGGAAGGAAATCTGCCAATCTCATTTCGCCTAGCCTACATGTGACTTCAGACCCTCGGCAATGTGGTTGAGTTTTAGCTGTTTTCTGAACAATTAAGGATGGGAAATCAATGCTTGCCCAGATAGCAATATCCACATCCCATGAGTGAATGAAGGAACACTTTACGGACTCTTTTCTCTCAGTTTCTCCATCTTCATTGCATCTGTTTTGATGATGCTACTTTCAATACCAATGTTTCTAATGTATCTTCCATTTTCTCAACTAAGGATTAATTTGGCTGACAGGATCCTAAACTGGTATCCTGTGAGTTGGGAGAAGTATTCTGTCAATCCCATTTCCTGCAATTCTGCACTCATAGTTTCCCCTCCTACTCAGAAACACGAGAGTCGTCTTTGTCCATAGTTTCCACGTCACTAGCATCGGTATTGGTTGAATATGCAGAGCTCTCCTCTATTTTGAAGATAGCCATATTGGACTTGAGCCGTTAACTCTGTTTCTCTCTTCACACATACTACCAGGCCTACTCATTTCTTCCAGCATTTCCTATTTTTCTTTCGGATATCCAGCAATATTTTGCTTTCATATATTGGGTGATAGCTGAGTAAAACAGCCCTATTCAGACCATAGAGTAACTCTGACTTTCTGATTGCCTTAATTTTAACTCTCCACCCCACTCCCAATTGGATCTCGGCCTCTGACACTGTTCTAATTCAATGCAATGGAAGCTTGAAGAGCAGCACCTTATTTTTCAACCAGGCACTAAGCAGACTTCCGGATTTAACATGAAGTTCAACAGTTTTGGATTCTAACCACTGCTTCAATTCTTTCAGACAGCAGTTCCTGCTAATGACTTGGCTTTTGTTATTTTTCAGCTCTTCTTACCCCATCTTTTGTTTACTTTGTTGTCCCATTGCTGCTCACTTTTCTCTGGCATCATAACTCCTTTAGCCATTTAATTCACTCCTGACTTTCATCCTATCACAGATCCTTTTGTTCTTTCCTTCGTTCCCCTACTTTTCCCATCTCAGTACTTGTTTAAAATTTGCTGCATTTTGTTTTCCAGGGTTGATGGAAGGTTATTCATCTGAAATGTTCACTGTTTTCCTCCTTATAGATGCTGTCTGACCTGCTGAATATTTCCAATATGCTGTTCATTTTTCTTTCAGATTTCAGCATCCTCCACAGCATCTGACTGTGCAGGATTGATTTTTCATATTTCAATCTGTCAAATGTTTTCTCATGACCCAAAAAGGTTTGCAATTGCCTCAGTTATCTTCTCACAAATCATTCGCAAACAAAATATTCACTGCCCGCTTCTGAAATTAACCCAGTCATTAATTAACTCACAATACAGGTTTTATTTTCTTTGCCTAGATTTTGATGGACTAGGGTACTTTGTGGCTTGACTTGTTGGACATTTTTCTACTCATACTTTATATTGAAAAGATTTTGCTCTGCAATGTTAGCTAGTTATGAATGTGGTGATTGCAAGGGGGCATCTGGCATCTTGATGAACAATGGAGCAATAATCTGTGTGTTAACAAACGAGATAAGGATTGGAAGGGAAAGCGCGATTGTATGAAGATAACAAAAAAGTCAAAAAGACTTCTACAATTTAGATCACCTGCTTAATGAAGCAGAATAGTACAGGCACCTATGCTGTTAAATCCTACACTTTTTCATCACTATTTTCCTCAAATTTTGGTTTAAAACTGTGAATTGAAATTAAGAAATGTCATGTTTTAAAAGGGAACAGAACAAAGACTGAAAGATGAGGGTGAGCTGCCGGAGGTCGTGGTTCAAATCAATACTAACCACAGAGGTGGGAAGAGAGATGAGGTCTTGCAAAGATAGCTTAAGGAGTTAGGTAGAAAGGTAAAAGCAGGACATCTGGGGTTGTAATCTCAGGTTGTAATCTATGAGGTCAGAAATAGGAAGACAATACAGTTGAAGGTGTGGGTAAAATGCTGCAGTAGGATGCAGGCCTTCAGATATGTGGATCTCTTCCAGGGCTAGTTGGACTCTACAAGAAGGACGGGTTGCACTTAAATTGGAGGGACACCAAAAACCCAGAAGGGCAGTTTGCTAGTGACACTTGGGACAGTTTAAACTAGTATGCCAGAGGTGTGGGAACCAGTAGGTCAGCACATGGAGTGATTGACGAGAAGGTTGAGGTTAAGTCAATTAAGGCTAATAGGAAGAACAGACAGAGCCAGGTTTATGAAAACAGCAGGACTGGCAATTTAATGTGTACATATTTTAATGTAAGGAGTATAACAGGGAAGGCAGATGTGCTTAGGCCCTGGCTTAGTAAATGAAACAATGAGTTGTAGCCATTAGAGAAACTTGGTTGAGAGAAGGGCAGTACTGACACCTCAATGTTCCAAAGTTTAGATGTTTCAGGTGAGATAGAGAGGGATGTACAAATGGTAGGGAAATTGTATTACTAATTAAGGTAACATCCTGGTAAACCTCTTTGCACCCGCTCTAAAACCTCCATATCCTTCCTATTGTGTGGTGACCAGAACTACACACAATATCTCAAATTGGCCTAACTAAAGTTATATACAGCTGCAATATGACTTGCCGACTTGCCAATTGCCCAACTGATGAAAATGTGCCTTCTTTACCACCCTATCTACTTGCGTTGCTACTTTCCTGGAGTTGTTGACTTGCACCCCGAGATCTGCCTGTATATCACTGCTCTTCAGGGTCCTGCCATTTACTGTACACTTTCCTCTTGCATTTCACCTCCTAAAATGCATCATCTCACACTTGGATTAAACCCCATTTGCCATTTCTTTGCCAAACTTTTCAACTGATCTCTATCCTGCTGTATCCTTTGACAACCTTCCTCATTATCCACAATTGTGCTAATTTTCATGTCATCTGCATGCTTACTAATCAGATCACCTATAATTTCATGCAAATCATTTATATATATTAAAAACAACAGAGGTCCCAGCACTGATCCTTGCAAAACCCATTGGTCACAGTTAGAAAACCAGTTAGAAAAACACCCTTCTACAACTACCCTCTATTTTCTATGAACAAGCCTATTTAATACCCAAATTACCAAATCTCTGCCAATTCCATATATCTTAAACTTCTGGACCAGTCTATCTTGAGGGACCTCGTCAAACATTTCAGTAAAGTCCATGTAAAGAACATCCACAGCCCTAGCCTCAAATCATCTTCACCACTTTCTCAAAAAACTCAATCAAATTTGCGAGACAAGACCTCCCTCACATAAAGCCATGCTGACTAAGACTATGCTTTTCCAAAATGCAAGTAAATCATGTCCCTAAGAATCTTCTCCAATAATTTCCCTACCACTGATATGAGCCTTATTGCCTATAAATATCCTGGATTATCCCTGTTACTTTGATCAACATTAGCTATTCTCCAGTTTTCTGGGACTTTGCCTGTGGCTAAAGACTGTACAAAGATCTCTGTCAAGGGCCTAGCAATCTCCTCCCATGTCTCCCTCAGTGTCCTGGGACAGATCCCATCAAGCTCTAGGGACTTACCCACCATAATATTTTTCAAGACACCCAGCAACCACTCCTTCTTAATACTGACATGCCCTACAATATCAACTATCCCTTCCTGATCTTACCATCATGCATGTCTTTCTCCTTGGTGAATACTGATGCAAAGTACTCATTAAGGACCTCATCCACTTCCTCTGGCTCCAAGCATAAATTTTGGCTTTTGTCCTTGATGGACCTATCCTTTCCCTGGCTACCTCTTGCTCCAAGTACATGTATCGAATGCCTTGGGATTCTCCTTAATCCTACCTGCCAAGGACATTTCATGCCCCCTTTTAGGCCACCTAATTCTTTGTTTAAGCTTTTTCTTGCTTCTTACATATTCGTCAAGAGCCTGGTCTGATTTCAATTTCCCAAACCTTACATATGCCTCTGTTTCCTTTTTAACTAAATTTTCAGTATCTCTCATCATCCAGGGTTCCTGAATCTTGATATCCTTATCTTTGTCCCACACAGGAAAATGTTAGTCCTGAACTCTGATCAATTGGCCTTTAAAGTCTCATATGTCAGATGTGGATGTACTCTCAAACAAAAATAAAGAAAGTTTATACCCATTCCTTTTCTCTTTTGTGATTTACATAGCTTTCCCCCAACAAAATAATGCACTTGCCCACTTTCTATTGCAATATGAAGATATATTTTGGTTTTTCACTTTTTTTCTTGAGTCTGAAATGCTTTATTTGTTTTAATCTTTTGCCGTGAACTTATGATGTTTATATTTATTTTTGATATTCTTGGCTTTGATATAATCTATATTTATATCAATGTGTATTTTGGTTTATATTTTGTAGCTGATCCTTATAGCACTCGTGTACAACTGCAGCAATGCTCATTTCTCCAGCGCAAATTCATGTCTTATTTCTCCTGTTTCCCAGCTTGAGTTTTGTACAATTCAGATAATGTTTCTATTCTTTTCCCTTACACATTTAATTTACTGCTGAAGTCCCCTGTATCTATGAACACCAAGTCAGATTTTATTCCCTTCTACCCACGTGTGACTGTCTGTAACTCACACTGGCTTCTCTGCATGTTTCCCTCCATCCCTCTTTATGGTTACTTTTTCACCTCTATGTAAACCTTTTAAGCTGTCACTGCTTCCATGAACCTGTGCTGACTGACATCTATTGAAACACTTTCAGTCCCTGATGGACTGCCTGTGCCTTTCTTGAAAAGGCAAAGCTCTAGAAGTGGTAACATACTCCTCTGCAAAACAAAAAAATCTTCATGTTGTCTAATGTCTTCTGAATTTTACACAACAGTGCCTGCTACTGCCAGCATGTTATAATATGATGTGATGTCTCAGTGGCTTGTGGTTAGAGTAGAGTGCTGTCAACAATCCTCTTTCCCATGCCAGGATAATGGGCTGTTTAGTCGTCTGTGGTGAAGGATGAAACACAAATGAGTTTCAGCAGAGAAGGCTCTCCTATTTCATAGCAAGATGTAGTTTATTACATCACCCTAACTATATGCAGGATGTGTCTCAAAGGCATATTAAGTATTA
The DNA here is from genome assembly GCA_024137785.1 of Ginglymostoma cirratum. NCBI lineage: Eukaryota > Metazoa > Chordata > Chondrichthyes > Orectolobiformes > Ginglymostomatidae > Ginglymostoma > Ginglymostoma cirratum. The sequence goes on along the minus strand of JAHRHZ010000140.1, from coordinate 32,761,678 downwards.
CCAACAAGAGTTAGGCAAGACATGTGTGTCTTCATCAGGAGACAGTGCCAAACTCCAGCTGATTCTCCACCAGTTATATGGCATCACTAGACTGGATGACATTCGTGGAAAATGCAAGTAGGAGTAGACCATTTGGCCTCGAGTTCAAACATGAACTCTTTCAGAACTATTACTTTATACATCAACTACAACCTTATCAGGATTTTTCTACTCATTCTGCCCTTCTCTTTTGTAATATTCAATGTTGCCTGGGTTATTTATTTTTCCATTGGCCTTATACTATGTATAAGGCTTGCCAATTTTTCTCTGAAACCTAAGTCTTAATGAATACCCTTCTGGTTGTGTTTAGGAACTCAAGTGTTCACAAAAAATAGCAGCTACATGTAATCTCTTCTGAAGCAGGAATATGATTATTTATTGCCAACAGAGTTTTTACATTTCTCCCACAAACCAACTGTTATAGATTGTAGCCCCTAACTAGTGCAGTAAATTGATCACATGAATTTCTCATGGTCAAGGCAGATGTCTTTTGCACACTCTATTATTAAAGGACATTTTGCTGCTCTTTTCCTTAACACAAAGTTAATATTTTCACATATATTCCTAAATTGTTGGCAATTTCTCTCTGTCACACAAAATTAGCACATCTCCATCTAATTTTCCATTACTTTGTCCACTATTATTCTTGTCTATTTATTTTGTATTATTATAGACTAACTAAATCCAGTGCACAAAATTATTTATTTTTTCACCATCCTACACTTACACATCTATTGTTACATCTTAATTGCTTGTTGCAATCTCACTGTGGGCAGTGATAACATTGCATATTTTTCACTTGGATCACATTTACTGTTAATTGCTTCTATAACCTTAGTGTAGTCATTGTCCTTTACTCCTGCTTCCTCTAGTAGGATGTTTAACCAGTGAGAAAATCAAACGGCAAACTGCTGATGTGGTTTTAAAATAATTACACTTTTTTTCTTTAAACTCCTATCTTTTGACGTCGATAACATTCGCTTAAAATGTTGATTAGAGAAATTAGGACCTGTTAATGGAATACAATAGTATCCAGATTGTGTAATTTATAAATCCCTGACTTTCCAAAAACAATTGACAGGTCATGTTCCACATCCAGTTTTGTTTGAGCCTTGTTCAGAAGTGGCCTACTCAACAGTAAGTGTTTTTTATTTAACAGTATGTATGTGCTGACAAAATGGTCTACTCCAGCTATTTTACAGGAAGTCAGTACTCATTCTAGTGATTTCAGCATGTTGCCATCTCCAAACCTAAGGCAGGTAGAACTCTCAAATTCCTTAAACTTCCTTTGGTCCCTGTTATTTTTAAAAGTTAGGTAACGTTTAAATGAATGCACTTACACACTGTCCAACATAGCACAATTGAACGAGGCTATGACTGAAAAGCTATTTACTCGGTAGAGGCTTCTTGTCACTAATATAATTCCATCTGCTTGAAGAGTATCACACCATCCCTTTTAGATTCATAATTTCAAAAACCTTGTTATTCCATTTGGGATAATTCACTATATAATGGTATATGAAGGTGCAACTTAACCATCACACCCTGGCATGCCTGGAATTCATTTTTCTGTAATAGTTGCCTAATTCCTAACATCTGGGAAAATTGATCAATCCTCATGATTCTTAGTTCTGATTCTCCTTTCATACGGACCCTTTAAGCCTTACCTTTACAGTCTCAAATTTCTGCTACCATCGAATCTTGCATTCTGTGTGTTACTGTTGAGACAGAAACGCTGCTGGGAATGAGTGATTTCCCAGGATCTTATTTTAAAGCTTCTAGCATCTGTTCCAAAAGCATCTCTCTTTCTGAATATCTAGCTCCAGCAGACACTAGGAGTCTATCCACATCTGACACCTTAACACAGCCCAACAATTTAAAGGGAAGCGCTGTAATAGGAATTTACAAGTACAGTTTTGGAATCTTGCACATAGACTGTTAAACTTGATCATATATCTTTTTTCCTGTAGAATATTCACTCTAATTTTCAATTTTATCACTGTCTAACCAGGCCTCAAAAGCATTTAGTATGTCACCTTTCTTTGAAATGTTGTCCTTAAATTTTAATGGACTTTCCAAACATTCCTCAGTGTCCATTTGTTGAACCCTTAATTTGGAGAATGTTTTACACTGGATCTTGCTTGTACGAGAAAAACAGTACCAATGACACACCTTGCCTTATTTTTTTTGATTAGGACATAACCAGTGTTCATATATCCACTTCATTCTTCCTCTGATCAATAAGGTTCAGCTAGACAAAGCATCAGTGGGAAGTCAAATCCCAAAACTCTTCTTGCAGTTTCAGCTATTCTTCTCTAACGTAACTCCAAATGCAATGTTCCATCAGAAAATAACTCCTGGTCTCCAATCTTTACTTTTAGGTGACCAATGACAATTCATATCCAAGCCAGTCAGTAAGATATATACCAAGATACTTTTTCTATTTTGCTCATCACCCTGTTGATACATGCTACGTCACACCTTCATGGCCATTAAATCCTGAGATGGAGTTTGAACACAGACCTTCAGGCCCAGAACTAGAGTCACTAACACTGAGTCAAAGACTCCTGAGGCACCTTTCTTTTTAAAAATATTCTACAATCAACCTGTCCAGTAATGCTATTTTGTACACACCTCTGGAACAGGTGGGACTTCAACCTCGGTCTCCTGGCATTACCACTGTGCCACAAGAGTCCCTCCCACCCCATTTCAGTAATTTTAATATTTTTAAAAAATATCCAGAAGAGCTCTTACACACAACTGAATGTTCTTTCTCCCCATCATCAAATCACCTGAGGTATTTTTTTTTTCCATCTATTAACCACCACCAGTAAGTCACCTGTGTTTCTACTTGAGTAATTTCTGTGCAAAGGCCGTTAAGGTCAATGCAAGCCATCAAACATGAGGGAGAGGTAGGGGGAGAGGGAGGGGGATAAATCAAAAGGGAGTTGGAAGGGGTGATAAAGCATTCTACCCCCTGCAGTGCCTACCTCTCTCTAAAGGCCTTCAGAGTATCGGTAGGCACCGTGTGCTCCCTCACCGCGAACACCTGGGCACAGGTATAACTGTGGAAGACAGGCAGACAACTGTTTCAGTCTTCCATCTCCATCCATCCACCAGTCCACACCTGTTTCCCCTTTATATCTACCTTTAATCGATTAATTCATTATTTAACTGCAATGACCTGATTAACTACTTGTTATATTAATAAATACTGCTGTTACATTGTGTCAGTGATCGAGTGACTGCATATTTAATATGGAAGACGGTGTACCAATCAATGAATGCTTTGTCTTGGAAGACAACAAGCTTTACCAGGGTTGTTCAGCTGCACGTTGAGGACATTCCCTCATATTTATGACTTGTGATGGATAAGCTTTAGGGAGTGTGGAGGTGGGTTAATAACACATCATGGAATACCCAGTTTCAGACCTGCTTATTTAACAGCCATGTTTGTGTGGCTGGTCCTGTTTCTGGATAATAGAGATTTTCTATCGTCACATGATAGTCCCAGTCTGAATGTTACCCTCGGGGGGGTCTTTATGTATACATGTTTAGGCTTCTTCATCATCTGAGGACATACAAATGGAGCCAAACACTGCAATTTATCCTTCGCACAAGTGGTAACATCACACAATACAATGGAGGATATCTACACTGATAACACAATGTGACCTCCACAAGGATTATGGCAGGTCACTTCTATTACTATTATCACTGGAATATGCATCAATGACAAGAAGATGGGTGAGGAGGAGTTCAAGTAGATTCACCCTTGTATTCATCTCTCACCAATTACTTCAGGCCCAATTTTTTTTCCTTTATTCATTCACGGGATGAGGGCATCACTGGCTAGGAAACATTTATTGCCCATCCCTAACTGCCCAGAGGGCAGTTAAGAGTCAACCACATTGCTGTGAGTCTGGAGTCACATGTTGGCCAGACCAGGTCAGGATGGCAGTTTCCATCCCTAAAGGACATTAGTGAACCGAATGGGTTTTTCCCCAACAATCGACAATGGATTCATGCTTATCACTAGATTCGTAATTCCAGGTATTTATTAAATTCAAATTTCACCATTTGCCTTGGCGGGATTCAAAATCAGGTCCCCAGAATGTTGTCTAGATCTCTGGATTAGCAGTCCAGCGAAAATACCATTAGGCCATCACCTCCCCCACAGTTTTGTACAGTTGTGTACTTCAGGACATGGTCAGTACTCATCTCACTGAACAACTGTTGGCAGTGGACTGCCCAGAGTAAATTCTGTGGTGCCCCTTCCAGCTGGTTTTTAATGTGGGGGGGGTACAGATTCATCGGCTGAGGGAGCGCAATAGCTGTTGATTAGCCAGACATTTCCTTGCCATTTTAATCTGATGCCACCAGAATTCATCGGGTCTGGAGGCAATGTTGAGAACTCCCAGAGTCATTCTCTTCACTCTGTTTGATGGGACAGAACTGCACCACACTCTATTTTTTAGAGTTACAGACTGTTTCGTAACAAAATTAAACACTGAACGACATATGATGATGCTTAAGACAGATAGGTAAATGCTTAATTAAAGTAGTCGATTTTAAAGAATATTTTAAAGAAAGAATTTAGGACTCCGGTAGCTGAAGGAATGCCCAGTAATAGTGAAACAATTAAAACTAGGGATCCTCAAGAGGTCAGTATTAGACAAGTTCAGATATCTCATGGTTGTGGGATTCCAAAAGATCACAGCAAGAATGAAGGGAAGAGGATTTGAAAACAGGAATGAGAATTTTAAAATTGAAGCATTGCTTGGTCCAAGGTCAATGAGCACAGGGAATCAGTGAATGCAACTCGAAGTCAGAAAAGTCAGAAAAGAAAAGGCAGCAAAGGTTTGGAAGAACTGACATTTCCACCCGAGATAATAGG
>JAHRHZ010000140.1:32745484-32756342 GCA_024137785.1 Ginglymostoma cirratum | reverse complement strand
CCTGCGCTCGGTTCGCAACAAACAATCGCACCTCCCAGTCGCGAACCGTTTCAACTCCCCCTCCTGTTCCTCAGACGACATGTCCATCCTGGGCCTCCTGCAGTGCCACAATGATGCCACCCGAAGGCCGCAGGAACAGCAAATCATATTCAGCCTGGGAACCCTGCAGCCCAATGGTATCAATGTGGATTTCACAAGCTTCAAAATCTCCCCTCCCCCGACTACATCCCAAAACCAGCCCAGCTCGTCCCCGCCTCCCTAACCTGTCCTTCCTCACACCTATCCCCTCCTCCCACCTCAAGCCGCACCCCCATCTCCTATCTACTAACATCATCCCGCCCCCTTGACCTGTCCGTCCTCCCTGAACTGACCTATCTCCTCCCTACCTCCCCACCTACACTCACCTTTACTGGCTCCATCCCCGCCTCTTTGACTTGTCTGTCTCCTCTCCACCTATCCTCTCTTCTATCCATCTTCTATCCGCCTCCCCCTTGGGCAGGCTCGGTCAGGACAGTAGGTTTCCTTCTTTAAAGGACGTAGAAGAATAAAAAATAAAACAAGAAAATGCTGGAAATATTCAGCATGTCAGGATCTAGTTTCAGTTTGATTGTCTGATGAAAGAGGTATTTTCAGCATTTTCTGTTTTCATTTCATATTTCCAATGTCAACAGTATTTTGAAGTTGTATTAATGAATCAAATATGTTTACAAACAAACTGATAGTTTCAAGATTATCATTAACGATCCTAGATTTTTAGTCCAGAGGTATTTAATTTAATTAACAACATTTAAATTCCTTGACTGATGTATGGTGGAATATAAATTCTTTAGTTTATTTTCTTCCTCTATTGCATCAAGGATATACATCAGCAAGTAGAATACAATCCTTTCTGCTATTACGCGTGGTTTGTTAATGCGAATTGGCTGTTACGTGATCGAGGAATAGGTGAATGCTGTTTGCAAAATGCGAACTTTCACACGTGTGTCAGCTATTACATGATTCCATTCCCTCCCCCATCAAGTTATCTTCAATTTTTTTCAAGGTAAAGTGTTAAATTTGCTGTATTATTTCATTATTAGATATGAATTTAACATTTATTTAAACTGATATCCTTTGTATTAGACTAACTACTATATTTGTTTCAATTTGGAGTAATAGTTTCGGTTGTCTGCCCCAACCCTATTTTTTCCATAAGCCTTGTTATTTTTGTTGCACAATTTTCTATTGCATGAGGTCACACAAGAATACAACTATCACATTATAGCAGAAAGGACTGTAATGCCATTTACAGATCTTTCAAAGCTGCAGTGATCAATTTGTGGCGAATTGGACTCATAAACGCCAATACACTGCTGTTACCTAGAAATACCATTAAATCAGTTGCCACACACCAGCAGATCCTGTTAATTATCTCACTCATGAATCATATTACCATGGAAACCTTTTACATCTTCTACAACTTTCAATCATGAGACAAATAACAAAAGGGCCAATATTAATACTGATTGCCCAACACAACATGAAGACAGAACAGGTCCAAGAAGTTCGATACAACCTTGAATTTTTCAGGGTGATGAGTGATTTTTTGGACCATGAGTGGAAGCTTCGTGTCTCTGTCTGTACAGGCTTTCTTCCCTCTCCCATCTCCATTTTGGGCTGCTTAGTGCCTGCCTCTTCACTCCTGTTGCCAGTAAATCACAGATCATAGAATCCCTACAGTGTGGAAACAGGCCCTTCAGCCCAACAAGTCCACACCGACTCTCAGAGCACCCCACCCATCCCCACAGTCATCCAAGGGGGTAACTGAACCCTGGTCCCTGGCGCTGTGAGGCAGCAGTGCTAAACACTGAGCCACCATGCCGCCCTATTTGTGCTTTCTGTGCATTTTCTGCAAAAACCCTGCTGCAGGTGTGTGAATTCAATAAGACTTTCCATATCATTTTATTGTGCATTTTATGAATGTCTGCAAGAAGGTTACTGGCTACCCCATCAGACTGAAGTAGTAATAAGAGATTTGCAATCTCCTGGGACCTCGTATCATTTTTAGGGTGCTAAAGAGTTGGAAAGCAAGATTGAAGGACACTCGAATAAAAGCAAAATACTGTGGATGCTGGAAATCTGAAATAAAAACAAAGTGCTGGAGAACTCATCAGGTCTGGCAGCATCTATCGACAGCAAAACAGAGCTGAAGTTTCAAAACCAGTATGATTCTTCTTCAGAAGGGTCTGGAAGGTAATTAGTAAAAGTGGACGTGAGAACAGAGTTGGATATGAGCACGCCTTTGGCCTTTCTGCTGGTTACAGCGTAGTCATAACCGCTCTAATGGTGGTGGGCAGCCTCCGTCAGTAGGATGAGGGAATATCACTGTGGCTACCCCTGCTGGTGAAGTGCTGATACTTCTCCTTATGTGGCAGTTTGTTCTTCAAGAGAAAGGAAAGTGGTTTAGTGAGTATGGTGCTACACACTGGCTGGATTTGCCTCTCATGGCTGAGTAGTTAGTAGTGTTTTAAGCTGGAGGTGGGAAATATGCAGTTGTGTTATGTATGCGAGAGTGAACTGAAACCTTATATATGTGATATGAACCCTGATGAGGGAAGCTGGTGAAATTTGGTATTGAAATATATTTATTCACCTTGATAAACTATGTTAGGTCATTGAATTTCTTTCATCACTAAATCTAATCCACTGGGGCTTTCATACTGGCACTAACCTGCAGGTTTATCTGCTTATCTTGCTTCAGTAAGCCTTTTTGTAGGGTCTTCTGATTCTTTGTGCGTAGCCAATCTCTCTCCTACCCAGCACCTCCTGCACTGAGCCCTGCAATGCTATATCAGAGAACCCTGTTACCAACCGTCTTTCACATTGTACGAATCTTGTATCCTTCCTGCGTCTTTCCAAGTTAAACTGATTTCTATGTGCTCCAGCCAGAAATCACCTGACCTTACAAACATACTATTATAAAGACATTTTACGTTTAATATAGTTTGAAAAACTTAAGTTTCAAAGGATTGCAGAGAAAGAAAATTATTTCAGGCTTTGTGGACTACCTTGAAAAGACTGAAGATTTATTTTCGTAAGGTTTCCTAGGAATCATACAACTGGCCATAACTGCTTGCCTTGTTGTAGGCACTGGTAGGGTTGTTTTGAATATTAACTGGTGTGGAAAGGTCCTTGTTTTACTTAGCTGAGTTGGAGGGAGCCTGCTAAGAACAAGCTGAGTTGGAGGAAAGCTTACTCTGAACCCAGTTAACCTCACCCATTTCTGAAAAGAAGACCCTCTGCATAAGTTCTGTGTGAACTCATTTGATCTTCTGAAAGAGTGATTGAAAGAACATCACAAGACTGTATGTCCTGAGCAAGCTATGTGTCCAACAACTGTTCAGAAATGACTGTGCATAATTAGCGCCTGGGCTACATTTGTCAGAACATACAGCAACAGACTCTGGAATATTTTACATTTTATTCTTTTGCTTTAAAAAATAACCCATTGGTCAAGCGTTTATTTTTGAGAAAGGCAATCTCTGCAGAGGAATCAACATTTTTCTCTTACCTTGAATGGTACATCTGTGTGTGTATTTTCACGTGCGTTAGGGATATTTATAGGGCCAGGCATTTATGGCTCAATATTACTGACTGCATATGTTAACCAATTATTGCATCTTTGTTGTAAAAGTCTTACTTTGATAATAAAACCATAATTGTGTTTATCAGAAATCTGGTGGACAGATGTTTTTGTTTAAAATCTGATGAAGTAGTTAATAGGTCATCTAACTGGAAAAAGTATTTTCGCAGTGCATGAAGTAGTGGGACTACAGAAATAATGCATTCTAAGGTTTTAGAGTAGATTTGTAGCTTGGGTTTTGGATGTTGTAGTTGGCTGGCTTGCCTGCCGAGCTGTTTCATTGTTTCACAGACGTTTTGATATCCTGCTGGGTAACATCATCAGTGCAGCCTCCGATGAAGCACTGTTGTATTTTCCCGTCTGTTATTTAAACTCTGGGGTCCGTTGAGCTGGATTACCTCACTTCTGGTTTTCCTTCACAGTGGAGTTCATATAGGGTCGAGCTCTATGTGTTTATCAACCCTTCGCCAACTGCTCACCCGAACCAAAGACCCACTACCCACTATGGACAAGACCAATATCATATACAAAATTCCCCGCAGAGACTTTGACAAACACTACCTCAGGCAAACAGGAAGGAAATTAACAACGAGGGTACACGAACATTAGTTGGCTATAAAAAGACACGACCAATACTCACTCATCTCTATCCACAAGGATTAGGAAAACCACCAATTCGACTGAGACAACACCAAGATCCTGGGACAAGCAAAGCAGAGACAAGCACAGGAATTCCTAGAAGCCTGGTACTCCACAAAGAAAGCCATCAAAAACACATAGCGCTCGGAAACCAGAAGTGAGGTAATCCATCTCAATGGACTCCAGAGTTTAAATAACAGGTGGGAAAACACTACGGTGCATCATCGGAGGCTGCACTGATGATGTTACCCAGCAGGGTAACGAAACATCTGCGAAACTACGAACCAGCTTGGTGAGCCAACCAACTACAATAATCCATTATTCCAGCCTTGGTCAGAATATTATAAACGTACAAATTAGGAGCAGAAGCGAACCATTCTGTTGCTCTACTATTCAATAACATCATGACTGATCTGTTTGTGTAGACTGGCCTGAAGTAGCATAGTCACTCCCCACTTCCACCAATCTCAAAAACTTACCATATCATACCCTTGTTTATCGCTTGTCCATCCACATATTGTATCTCTCCGACGACTACAAGCATTACGACATCTTGCTACCTATGGCCTAAATCTCCAGTCTTATCAGGGAAGGGGCTAAGGTGAATCTAAATCCTTCTTTTCCATCACAAACTACAGACTTCCTACTCACCACGGTAGTAATATTTAAATTTACATACAATGTGGTCTAAAAAGTTACATTTGATTGAATATTATAAGAAATTATTACTTTTTTGACGTTACAATGATTTTATAACAGCATGAAATTTGAATCTGTTTGTAGAAATTTCTCTGAAGATAGTTGAAGAGTGACTCAAAAGGCCATCAAGAATATTGCACAACTATTGTTTACAATATTCAACAGAAAATCAAATCAAACACAGCTCCCTTTCAGTACAAAAATGCCCTTTTACAACACTACCTCTGATTAAAAAAGTGTCCCCACATTTCCTGTGAATTTACTTACATTCCTTTTGTAGTGTTAAATTGGTCAATGAGAGGCTGTTAGGATGACCATTTAAGATCATACACCAGATTGGGAGACAATACTTTCTAAATGGGAGTGGAGCAGAAAAAAAAAACTGCAGATGGAAAAAAATGTAAGAAGTTGCATTTTGTATCTCATTATATTTGCTTCTCTGCAGGGGAGGTGATAGTTTAGTGGTAATTATCACTGGATTATTAATCCAGCGACCTAGACAATGTTCTGGATTTGAATCCTGCCACAGCTGATGGCAGAATTTGAATTCAACAAAAATCTGGAATTATGAGTCCAATGATGACCATGCCCAGCTAGCTCAGTTGGTAGCCGAGGAGACTCTTAATCTCAGGGTCATGAGTTCAAGCCCCACGCTGGGCAGCTTCATTTCTTGGTGCCTGTAGCCGTGGCCGAGTGGTTAAAGCGATTTATTGGAATTCTTTGGAGCGGCACGGTCGCTCAGTGGTTAGCATTGCTGCCTCATAGCATCAGGGACCCAGGTTCAATTCTTGGGCAACTGTCTGTGTAGTGTTTGCACATTCTCCCTGTGTCTGCATGGGTTTCCTCCCACAGTCCAAAGATGTGCAGGGTAGGTGGATTGGCCATGCTAAATTGCCCCGTGGTGTTCAGAGATGTGTAGATTAGGTGGGTTGCAGGGGGTTGGGGTCTGGGTGGGATGCTCCGAGGGGCAGTGTGGACTCATGGGGCCAAAGGTCCTGTTTCCACAATGTAGGGATTCTATGATGATGAAACTGTTGCTGATTACTGGGAGAAACCCATCTGGTTCACCAATATCCTTAGGGGAAGGAAAATGCCATCCTCACCTGGTCTGACCTTCATGTGACTCCAGACCCACAGCAATGTGGTTGACTCTTAATAGCCATCTGGGTAATTAGGGATAGGCGATAAATACAGGCATGGCCAGTGACACTCATATCTCATGAATGAATTTTTAAAAAAAGGTGCCCGACTATTGATCAATTTCAATAAAACACTGAAACAATAATTTTTGTTCAAACTTTGGAACTGAGTTAATTATTTGACTTTTTTAAAATGTATGTCCATTTGCACAGTATTCATAACATGAACTATTGTAGTATTGTAGTATCAGGAGTGGAAGTATAATTCATATTTTAGATAAGTAAGAATATCATATATAACACTTCTCTGGAAAAAAGATATATTTCTTCTTGATTCATGTGAATAGTTTTATATATGGCGGAAGCCGCACAAAAATGACACCATAATTTGATATGAACAGATAATTACTTCATATCTATCTGGTAAAGTGACACAAGTTTCTATTTAGGAAGCAGGGAATAGTCTTTCAGAAGGTTACACCTAATGAATTAAGGATTGAGCAATTACTAACCATGTGCCATTGACTTCATCCATAAAAGATTGCAAGGCTAATTTTGCTGTGGAAGGTGAAACAGTAATATTACATGCCAGAGCAGTTTTAGTGAAACACTGACTGAATGGATGAATATACTGAACCATGATTTACATACACAAAACCATGCATAAAGTCATTGAACAAATTGTCAGAGACTACAGGAAAGATCAATAGCAAGAACCTCAAAGTATTTTGTCACGAAAAGGAAGTTTACAACATTATCATCATTTGGGACTGTGTTTACTTCAGTATAAAAAGAAAATTGGATTGGGGGTGGTGGTGCTGATATGGCCTGTTCTGAAGTATACCTAACAAAAGACTTAGGTGATGTGGCTGTTAAAGATTAAAGGAAGGTTGTTTTGTTGGACAGAAGTGGTAGCATATTCCCTGTTAGAGACATGGCAGCAGCATCTTAACATGGTTAGATTCCAAAATGCGAGGAAGGCTTTGAAACACATGGACATAGGCAATTTGTTGGGATCCAGGAGGGAGGAAACACCTAGGCACTGAAGGTTTCTATGGTCCATTGTGCAAGGATAGGGATGGCAAACTTGGATTGAACAGACTAATTTTGTGAGGTTTGAAATGAGGTTGGAAGTTTCACCCTGCTTATACTAAAGGGAGAACCTCCAGGAAAAATCCCATCTCAAAAAAGGCAGTTCTGGTGTTAAAAGTTACCAGACTGGTAAAAGAATGTAAATAGTCCCTCAGGCATTAAGAAACACTTTGGACTGGATTCAGGAAGATCAAATGACTACTAAGGAACAGTACAAAATATACCTGTGGAGTGTTTTTATTTGATTAGGTTTAAACTGAAAGAGGAAAGTTCTATAATTAAAAGTACAAGTTTCCTACAAAATAAAATTTAGTCAATAGTGCTTTCAACTGTTACAGTAAAAGTCCTAAAATGTGAAATCATGCCATGGCGTCGCTTCAGCTGTCATCTGGGAGTTTGAATTTCTCTTTTCTAAGTTAGGGGTCTTTACAGGGAATGTAACTCTTTAAAGAAGCAAGTTTAATTTAGTTAGTCCACAGGAATCCAGATGAAAATACACTTTTATTCATGATCTGCAATGAGTACCACGGGCATACCAAAGAAACTTAACCCTCTTAGAGTCTTGTAATATTCTTCACCTTCTCACGATAGGTTATCACCTACTGTGAACTATCTACCATAATACTTCTTCAGGAAAACAATATAAAGGGTATTTTACTGACATCCTTCTCATTTGACCTCCTGCGTGTTTCATATACTTCACAAACACCTAGCTAAGTATGAACATTGCACGCCTACATAGAAATGTATCTAAAAGTTTATCTAAGGTTACAAAGAGATCTTGATCAATTGCGTCAAGGGCTGAGGAGTGGCAGATTTGGCATTGCATTTTGCTAAAACAAACAAGGGCAGGACTTATACAAATAAAAGTAGGGCCTTGGGTGGTGCCGTAGAGCAGAGAGGCTTGGGGGTTCAGCTACATAATTCTTTGAAGACTGCGTCACATGTAGACAGGTACTTAAGAAGGCATTTAGCATGCTTGCTTTCATTACTCAAACATTTGAATGTAGGAATTGGGATCTCATGTTGAGATTGTACATAATGTTGGTGAGGCCTTTTCTGGAGTACTGTGTCCAGTTCTGGTCACCCTGTCGTAGGAAGGATATTATTAAGCTGGAGATGGTTCAGTAAAGATTTATCAGGATGTTGCTGGGAATGGAGGGTTTGAGTTATAAGGAGGGGCTGGATAGGCTGGGACTTTTTTCACTGCAGCATAGGAAGCTGGGGGGTGACCTTATAGAGGTTTATAAATCATGGGGGATATAGATAAGGAAAATAGCAGGTGATTTTTCCCTAGGGTGGAGGATTTCAAGACTAGGGGGCATATGTTTAAGGTGAGAGGAGAAAGTTTTAAAGAAAAGACATGGGGGCAATTTTTTTTAAGAGACTGGTTCATGTGTGAAATTAACTACCAGAGGAAGTGGTGGACACAGGTACAGTTATAATGTTTAAAAGACATGAGGGTAAGTACATGAATAAGAAATGTTTGGACGGATATGGCCAAATTGCAGGCAGGTGGGACTAGTTTAGTTTGGGATTATGGTCGGTGCAGACTGGTTGGACTGAAAGGTCTGCTTCTGTGCTCTATGATTGTGTGACTCTTTGTCAGGAAGAAAATACAAAAAGCGAAAGCAGAGACTTGAAACTGAAGATTGATCAATGGTAAAATCTAATTATATGCCATTTCAAGACTGGCCCCAGGAGATTCCAGATAGGATGTACTTCAGGAAGCCAGGATTAGTTTAACAGCATGATATTCCTCAAACTGGCTTTGAATCAAATCTGTTAACTTGATCATTGGTCTGACCGAATGGAATGTCGCATAAAGCAAAGAATCATTTACAGCACCTTATCACTGCTCATTTGTTCCCTCTCCTGTTACCTTGCTCAGTATTCACAAGCAAGGCTCGGGTTGAAACAATAAGATCCTCACAGCAGCAGTCCGAAATATCTCAGTTAGAACAATCCCAGTGTAGTTTTACACACCCGCACAATCGTAGATCTAAACAGGCAATTTAAGGACAGTTTGTTATGTGGAGTGTAAAAGCCTACAGAAGCAGAAGAAGAGAAGCAGAAGCCCCTGAATTAGGTAATGAAATCCTCTTCTTCCAAAGCTTCTGACATTAGAGATCACAATCTCCTTGGTCAGTCTTTGGAAGAAAATGGTTTGCTAGCCGCGAAAATGTGCAATATGGATAAGAAGTTGTAATTCCATGTTGGTAGAGTGCTACTGTAAAAATTCCCAATTCATGGACAATTCACTAGTGGAATGGTGCGTTGGAGCCTGGAAAAGAGAGAGAGGATTGGGAGATCCCTTAAAGTGAGGAGGAAGTATAGACATGTGTATTGCAACTCTGAACATTGTACGTGGCATGGCTCTTTCCCTTGGTCAAATGATCACATCCTTTTTGCCAACTAAATGAATACTATGGCTAAGGACCTCAACAATTTTATGACTGGAGTAAGTCTGTGCCAACAGAAACTATAAGAATCACTGAGACATCAGCAATGATTTGCAACATTGTAAATGGATACTTGTTTGATCATTTGTTCATAGTTTTAAATGATTTAAATGGTTAAATTATAAAGGGCTATCTTTTCACACACAAGAAAACTTCCTAATACTGCATTCTTCAAATGACTGAATCGGACCCAGTAAGTAATCAGGACTGGGTTGAAAGTTCTTACTGGAAGTTCAAATTCTGAAGTAGATCCCTCTCGTGAGGTCTTATTGATACAGAGAGAATGTCACCAGTTCAATTAGCCATTTGCAAACATGTCCAGCTATTGTTCATGTATCTGACATTGGGTCTCCGCTAAAAAGAAGTATTAGAATACTCAAGCAATTACATGATTCTGCAAGAGTGGAAAGTAATTTAACGGTTAAGGTGTGGGGCTGGATGAACACAGCAGGTCAAGCAGCATCATAGGAGGGGGAAAATTTGACGTTTCGGGCCGAGACCCTTCATCAGAAATGGAGGAGGGGAAGAGGGTTCTGAAATAAATAGGGAGAGAGGGGGAGGCGGATAGAGGATGGATAGAGGAGAGGATAGGTGGAGAGGAGGCAGACAAGTCGAAAAGGCGGGGATGGAGCTAGTAAAGGTGAGTGTAGGTGGGGGGGTAGGGAGGAGATAGGTCAGTCCAGGGAGGACGGACAGGTCAAGGGGGTGGGATGATGTTAGTAGATAGGAGATGGGGGTGGGGATTGAGGTGGGAGGAGGGGACAGGTGAGGGGAAAAACAGGTTAGGGAGGTGGAGATGAGCTGGGCTGGTTTTGGGATGCGGTTGGGGGAGGGGAGATTTTGAAGCTTGTGAAATCCACATTGACACCATTGGGCTTTCAACTCCCCCTCCCATTCCTCAGACGACATGTCCATCCTGGGCCTCCTGCAATGCCACAGTGATGCCACCCGAAGGCTGCAGGAACAGCAAATCATATTCAGCCTGGGAACCCTGCAGCCCAATGGTACTCCCACTTCCTACAGACAAAGGGGGTGGCTATGGGTACCCGCATGGGCCCAAGCTATGCCTGCCTCTTTGTAGGTTACGTGGAACAATCCCTCTTCCGTACCTACACTGGCCCTAAACCCCACCTCTTCCTCCGTTACATTGATGACTGCATCGGCGCCGCCTCGTGCTCCCACGAGGAGCTCGAACAGTTCATCCA
>JAHRHZ010000140.1:32719790-32745084 GCA_024137785.1 Ginglymostoma cirratum | reverse complement strand
TCCGCCCCCTTGACCTGTCCGTCCTCCCTGGACTGACCTATCTCCTCCCTGCCCCCCCACCTACACTCACCTTTACTGGCTCCATCCCCGCCTCTTCGACCTGTCTGCCTCCTCTCCACCTATCCTCTCCTCTATCCATCCTCTATCTGCCTCCCCCTCTCTCCCTATTTATTTCAGAACCCTCTTCCCCTCCCCCATTTCTGATGAAGGGTCTAGGCCTGAAATGTCAAGTTTTCCTGCTCCTATGATGCTGCTTGGCCTGCTGTGTTCATCCAGCCCCACGCCTTGTTATCTCGGATTCTCCAGCATCTGTAGTACCTGTTATCTCTGAAGTAATTTAACGGTTAATGGCTTTCTTTAGTGCCCCATTCATGAATAGGGTAATTGATTCCTTTTTCTCTGTTAAGTTTGTGTATGACAATCAGTACCAACCTAAGTGACTTTGAGACACCCAGAAAATTATGAAGAACGCATCTTTATCCCAACTGTATGTCAAAGTCAAGCAAAGGGCTTTTCCCTTTTATGGTCTACTTATTAGTGAATTCCAATATTTTCCATGGAATATTTATGTTTTTAAAGAGTTCACAACTAAATAGTCAACAAACCCAGGCTGCAACATACCTTGGCAAATGCCAGATACTGCACTCAGAACTATACTGTCTGGACGCTAGCTGCGCAATATTTTGTCTTGTCCCTGATCTGTGACCAGTAGGAATCAGGCTGCAATTAAAAGTGGCATATGATGACTGCAATTTGCAATCATTTGCATTTTATTTAAATAGCTTTGTTCATTTTAGGTGCTTCTAATTGTTTGTGAAATAGAAATAGGCTGGAAAATCAATGCTGTGGTGATTGTTTGAAATTGCACTGTTAAGAGTCAACATCACTTTTTGTTTTGCATTGCACCTTGCAACATGGTGCTTTTTACATGCAAGGTTTTCAATATTTATATTTGCGATCAGATTTTGGCAATAAATCAATAAATCCATATTTACATTTAATCTATTTTAGAAAATTAAACAACTAAGTTATTTGGCAGGCAGAAAATGAGGTTAATTCAGCAATAAAATGTGAGTATTATTCTGGAAATCACAGTTAATTGATTTTTTAAGCATTTTTTTCATGGGGTATGGGCATACTGGCAATATCAACTTTTGTTTCCTATTTTTAATTGCTCTTGGTTTGAGTGGTTCAGTAGGTGTTAAGATTAAATGACAGGTAAGGATAACAGATTTCCTTCCCTAAAGGACATTAATGAACCAGGTGGGATTTTACTGGAATTGATGTTAATCGTAATGGTCATCATCACAGACATCGACTTCATTTTATAATTCCAGGTTTATTGTTTGAATTTAAATTCCACCATTTGAACTCATGTCCCATAGCATTATCCTGAGCATCTGATTACTAGTGCAGTGACATTAACATTGTGCCTCTGTCTCCTCAAGATTCATAGTTATGTGCCTGGCAGCCTACTTTAGTACAATGCCATTTGCAAATTGCATTTTATTAAACGAATGTGGTTCTGTCTTTCTTTGCAAGCATTTTTACTTCAGAGCAGCTGATAAAGCAGGTAAGGCCATAAGACCATAAGAAATAGGAACAGTGTATGCCTTTTGACTGCTTGAGTCTGCTCCATTATTCAATGAGATAATGTTTGACCCAACATGCCTCACGTCCACTTTCCTGCTCTTTCCTCATAGCCTGGATTCCCCCATTGATAAGAATCCAACTCAGCCTTAAATTTACGTCACACATACATCATAGACCTACACTGTGCCAACTTGATCTTATTAGCATGCAACATGGCAGATTAAGGGCAAGAATTTTCTATGGCCCTAAATGGCTTCTACCCAATCCTAATATAAGTTCCAAGATGAAGGCATCTGTGGTCTTGGGAGTTCCTGTTCCCTATCCTTAAACAGCTATTGGTACATGTATATGCACCACACCAAACTTTTCACCATCCTTTCAAGGTTTGAGTGGGAGAAGACAATGCAAATGTGCTTCTAGATGTTCCAAAAAATGAAATTTGGGAAGCAATAAATTGCGTCCATGGACCTTGCGTTTTATTGAAGGTCAAAACATAATTTGAAAAATAACAAGTTGTTACTATCTGACTGCAGAATGGCATTCATGAGCTGAAATTGGAGCTCATTTTAAAAGCATACTTTGTGCATTCTAAGGGACAATGTGTTTCCATTATACATGAGCTCCAACTATCGGATTATAAAGCTTCTGATAACTGTTCACTTTAGAAGGGAAGCAAACCACTCAGGTAATTGAAAATTCCAGAAAACACAAATGATTTCATTCATCTCTCAACATAATTGTCACTCTCTAACCAAAGCAGGAATTATACATTATTAAGGAAAAGTACAAAAATGAGAAAAAGTAATGTTTCAAATCTATTATTGGTCATGGCATCACAACTAATAGCCTACAGTTCACATAAAAACTGCCCAGCTTTCCTAAAGTGGTGATTGTAAATGTTATCTCTTTTTACCATACAATTTCCAGTAATATCAATTACTGCTGAGGTAATTGCCTTTAAACACATCGCATGCCTTCACAATCTGCTCAATATATTTTCCATTTGTTTCAGCAGCAATGTTGCCTGGAAATTACCATAGTTTCAACAAATAACATCAGTGTGGTCCTACACTCTATAAAACAATATTTGGTTTTAATGCAGTCACCTTTAAAATTGTACAAAGTTTCATGATGTTGTTTTCTTCATAAAACATCAAGCCACATCAAAAACTACAAAGTCAAATATCTGCTAGGAGAAGTTGATAGACCATCACAATAACTGTTCTGTGGAGATTATTATATGTTTAATATCTACCCACTTGAATGATTATTTTGAAGTTCAACTGAATGGTGATACTATGGGAGCTCTTCATAATATTTCTTCACTGCTGTACATAATCTTAATTCTTAGAAATTTTCAAGGTCAGGTAACTGTTTGCAATTTAATTGTTTGCAGGCTGGAAATATCAGGGCAAGTCAGAGGTGATGTATTTTTAATTTCTTAGATAGGAGGATGAAATGTATAAACCTACGATGTTCTCAATCACTCTCAAGGCACTCTAAAACAGTGGCTAATGTGTACTATGCATTTGACCTAAATGCAGCATAATATTCTGCTGACTCCAATTCCAATGTTGGTTTTTGATGACTCATTTGGCACCAGAGGGAGATTTTGTTTCTTGTTCTTCAAGACCCCACACCTCCACATAGATCCCATAAACTGATCACTCTCAACAACACCAGAGAAAATGGCCAGACATCGTTTTCCAGATGGCGTCATTCTGAGCGCTTGGTTACGCTCCAATTGTTAATAGATTCAGTCCTGTAGGCAATGCTGAGGCAGTTTGCAGGGGACTGCTAAGTTTGGCAGATTGACACCTTTATTACCTTCTAAGTACCTGAAATTTCTCTGAAGATGATTTTTTTCCCAATCTTATGTGCTTATTTGGACAAGATCAAGAAGTGTGAAGTGGATTGAAGATTTCCTCACTGTGACTGTGCCTGTGACTGATTTACAGCTTTATGAGATGGGAGGATTGTCAAAGGGAATGCTAAATGGCTGTTTATTTTTACTTTCTGACTTGGGACTCAGGAATCATAGATCATAGATCATAGATCATAGAATCCCTACAGTGTGGAAACAGGTCATCCCCTTATAACCCACCTAACCTCCACATCCCTGAATTCTACGGGCAATTTAGCAAGCCCAATCCACCTAACCTGCAGATCTTTGGACTGTGGGAGGAAACCGGAGCACCAGGAGGAAACCCACGCAGACACGGGAGAATGAGCCCTCCTCTGGAACGTTGTGGAGCATGACAATTTACAAAACAAGTCTGGCTGCAACAACGTTGCAAGAAGTTGAAATGCAAACCTCTGCAATGGAGTCTTTAAGATTGGGAATGCTGCGTGTGCCCTCATTATCCACAGTCGTATCTTGCCACCAAAAAAAGACAGAAATGGGGCTCGAGCTGGGAATCCTGGAATTAGATCCTGCTCAACATGTTTAAAGTTTTCCCAAATCAGTCCAGTCCACTAAAATTCGGACCAAGTCCTATTCATCCATCACCCCTTTGCTGGCCAAAGTGCATCGGCTCCCAGGCCCATGGTACTTTAAATTTTGAATTCTCACATTTGTGCCCAAATCCCTCCGCTGCCTCACTTTTTCCTATCTAAAAAAAAACACCTCCAGACACAGAGTTAAGTTGTCACCATCCCAGAGGACCATTGAGCTGCTTTCTCAACTCTCTGACCTAACATCACAGAGTGAAACTCAAATGGTTGAAAATGTTCACTATTATTCAGCATAAGTGAAAGTGAAGATAAAAAGCAAACACTGCATTTGCTTCTGGAAACATTCAGAGGCAGCTTGCTTGCCACAGTGATCAATGCTGGGGCCACAAAATAGTTATGACACATGTTTTGACCTGGATAAAAGAAGTGAATGTACTTTCATCAAGTTTGCAGATGACACAAAAGTAGGTGGGAAAGCAAGTGACGATGATGACTCAAAGTGTCTGCAGGGGGATACAGACAAGTTGTAAGTGGGCAAAATCTTGGCAGGTAAAATATAATGTAGAAAAATGTGCAGTTATTTGGCGCTTTGGCAAGAAGAAAAAAAGTTGAATATTATTTAAATGGGGCAACAATGTAGAAAGCAGAATCACAGAGGGAGTCAGTCTATGAATCACATAAAGCTATCATTCAAGCTCAGCAGCTATTAGGAAAGGCAAATGGCTGCTGGCCTTTATTTCAAAGGGAACGGAGTGTAACAGTAGGGTGTAACAATAGGGAAGCCTTGCTAAAGCTATACAAGGCATTAATTAGACCACAGCTGGAATGCTGTGAACAAATTTGGTCCCTTTATCTAAGAAAAGATATACTGGCATTTGAAGCAGTTTGGAGAAGGTTCACTAGTTTGATTGTGGGCGTGGAATGGTTTTCTTATGAGGACAGGTTGAGCAGGTTGGGCTTATAATCACTAGAGTTTTGAAGAATGAGAGGAGACATTATTGAAATATATAAAATTCTTTGGAGGCTGGACAAAGTAGTTGCAGAAAAGTTGTTTCCCCTTGTAGGAGAGTTTAGGATCAGAGACCACGACCTGAGAAAGGGGTCACCCACTTAAGACAGAGATGGGGAGGAATTTCTTCTGTAGGGTGATCAATCTGTGGAATTTTTCACCACAGAAAGCCGTAGAAGCTGGGTCATTAAGTATAACATTCCCAGGGGCCTTGAAGGCTGAGATAGATAGTTTTTAATCAGAAAAGAAATGAAGTGTTATGAGGACAAGTTAGGAAGTTGAGTTGAGGATTATCAACTCAGTCATGATCTCACTGAATGAGAGAAAACTTGATGTTCCAAACGGGCTACTTCTGCTCCTACATTTTTTGACCTCATATTGCAACTCCTGAAAATCTATCACAACACCTCTTTGCCTGCTCCAGTTGTGCAGAGCACAACACGTTAGTTTTATGTAGCATAGTCTATCTAGGGTGCACAGCAAGGTCGCCCCCGACCTATCCAATCTTCAGGATCACATCTTGCCAAGGTCCATCATCTGGTCAATGATGGCTCTGGTGGAACAAAAGGCTGCATTGTATCTATGTTTGGCTTTACTCAGGGTTGCGTAATAGTGTAATCAGATATGGTTGCTGAGGGCAGCCCTCATTTCCCAGTAACCATTGTTGTAAGGCATCTGCTACTTGATGGTTTAGCACATTCCTCCATACAGCAGAGTCAGAAGTCACACGACTTATAGTCCAAGATAATAAGAACTGCAGATGCTGGAATCAAAGATAACATAGTGTGGTGCTGGAGGAACACAGTAGGCCAGACAGCATCAGAGGAGCAGGAAAGTTGATGTTTCGGGTTGGGACCCTTCTTCAGAAATGGGGAGGGGGAAGTGAGCTGGGAAATAAAGAGAGAGAGGAGGGGTGGGGCTGGAGAAGGTAGGTGGGATGGTGAAAGGTGAGTGCTGGTAGGGAGTGGTGGGGATTAGTCAGTGGGATGGAAGGGGCAGATAGGTGGGAGAGAAGATGGACAGGTTGTGTCAGGTCAAGGAGGTGGGGATGAGAGGGAGGCTTGGACATGGGGTGAGGCTGGGGCTGGGGAGATTTTAAAACTGGTGAATTCTATGTTTAGGCCATTGGGCTGTAGGCTCCTGAGGCAGAATATGAGGTGTTGCTCCTCCAGTTTGTGGGTGGTGTCATTGCGACACTGGAGGAGGCCCAGGATGGACATGTCACCCAGGGAGTGGGAGGCAGAGTTAAAATGGTTGGCAACCGGAATGTACTATCATTTGATGAGTACGGAGCACAGGTGCTCTATAAAACGGTCTACGAGTCTATGCTTGGACTAGGATAGACAAAGTCAAAAGTCACAAGATACCAGGTTATAGTCCAACAGGATTATTTGAAATGACAAGCTTTTGGAGCGCTGTCCCTTCATTGGATGAAGTGGGAGAAAGCACACAGACACAAAATTTATATGCAGAGAGATAATGGCAAGATAATTCCAGGTAATTAAGAGTATCAAAAGATAAGTACATATGGTGTAAATTGAGTGCCACCAGGCTGAATAACAAATCTTTGCAGGTAATCAAACGGTGTGTGCAAACGGTGTGTGCAAAGTGTCAACAGCTGAATGGCAAGTGAAGGGATGACCTATAACCCGATTAATTAAGGCAGAGAGATAATTACAAAAAATCAAAAATAAGATGGTGCTAGAGACAAACCAAATGGCTGGAATAACGTGATAGGTATAAGGGTTGCATGATGAGGGTCTAACCAAAGTAACAAATAATCCAAAACTGTACAAACTAATTAAGGTAGAGCGATCATAACAAGTTAGCAAGGTGATGGTGTCTAAACAGTACATTAAGGAAGATATTACAAATACAGAACAGTATGGTGGGGATACATGTAGTATGACATGAACCCAAGATCACGGTTGAGGCCGTCCCCATGGGTATTGAACTTGGCTATCAGTTTCTCATTGGTCATCGTAGCGCTCCGAAAGCTTGTGATTTCAAATAAACCTGTTGTACTATAATCTGGTGTCATGTGACTTCTGACTTTGTCCAGCCCAGTACAACAGCAGCATCTCCACACCATCCATACAGCAGAACACAGAGGACTCTGACAAGGTAGGCCAAAGAAAGCTTCTACCAATACTTTTGACAATGGGAACCTTGTTCCCATTAAGGCACAACAAGGTATGTCATGCAAAGACACTGGGAGATAGTAAGCGCTGTATGATCAATGGCCCTCTCACTCTGCACAACATTCAAGAAAGGCGGCATTGCATACAAGAGCATGTTGACAAATACTTACAGTTCAAGGTGAGAGGAAATCAGTCCCTTGCCCTTGTGCAGCCTATGAGATTTTGGATTGTCTTTGTGAATTGTGGCCCGCAGGTGTCGCTTGTGATCACTACTGCTTCACAGAGATGACTATCTTCAATCTGTAATGACCAATGACATGGTCAAGACTGCTTGTGACTAGGATTTGCATTTCGCACAGTCGGACACTGCGTGTATTTCATAAACAGGGTACTATCACAACAGATGAGTTCAACCTGCACTGCGCAAGTCTGATTAATACAATTGCCCCTTGAACAGCCTCAGATCACTCACTATCAGAGCCTGAGTGCTCAGACAGGAAAAATAAACTGACTCCATCCATGCCACGTGTTGCTGTAGCCACTTTCCATTTCCAGTTTGTACGTACAATTTGCATTAGTAGGGAAGACAACAGAGGTCACACTTGTCAAGTGAGTCACTGGCTCAGCCTGGTAACTGGGGTTGGGGGTCTTCCCCAAGCCTCCATGTTCCTTTCTTCTTTGTATTCCCTGTGGGACTCATCCCTTCTGAACTTCCATACGCCTCTTTCATTTATGACTTTCTTTCTCAATATTACCCCATAAGGCCTGCCCCTACAGATTAGCAATACCAAACATTGTTCTGCACTGTCTCCCTGAAAAGACAATGGTTGTGATCACAGATGACTCCCCTCTGCTGTAATTACCCATGACTTCCAAAGCAGTCTCACCTCCTCAAGGAAAAGTGCTGAGCTCCTCCCCTTCACAAACATTGTTCCCTCTGCACCGCAGCATGCTGCTTCCAATCCCGAGAATTGACTTCCCGATCTTCTCTACCACAGCAGAAGTCCCTGATAATTCTCTTGGTTTTTACTGACATAACCCCTCCCTACCCTCCACCAACCCCCACCATCCTCCACCCGCTTCCCCGGACTGACCGTGGCCTAGCCCCCTGACAACATGGGGGTAATGCTCAACTGATGAATGGCCAGAACCCCAACTGATCTCTGTGCAGCTCTAAATGAGTTCTCCCAACTGTGTGGACTGGTTGATTGGATCTGCAGGACTGTCTATGGCCCATGCCTCAGACTTTATTTATTCTGCTCCTGATCACCCAAGACACTAACTGACGATGTCAAAGTCACTCAACATTGCCTTTATTTATGGTGATAGAACCTCTCGACTGAAAGCTGTCTTCTTGGCCTGATTGAGGAATGTTCCTCATAGACTTTGAGACATAGACGTTTAGTTGATGCATGTGCATTGTGTTTTCCACATATACTACAAGCTTATTGTGCAGATTTGAGATTGGCATAGCATTGTGCTGTATAATAACATGTCTACCCCTCCCCTGACAGATCACAGCTGACAACCATTACAAGCCACGTGGCTGCGTTTGTGCTAAACAGCTAGGCCTGACAGAATTACTGAGAGCTTTTATACTGTGGTTAAAGAGGCAAAGTACAAAAAGGCAAGCAAAGACAGCTCAAACCAGAAATGCAGGGAGCATCCAAATAGACACAAAGTGAGTGAGCACTAAGAGAACAAGTGAGGAGCCTTGAGATGCACCTAGTTCTAATCTATGAGTTTAGTGCCTGTCCAAGGCACAAAGCAGGGTTAAATAATAGGTATCAGTGCACTCCCAAAGTTAATATCTTGAAGACTTCGATCAGATCACCACTTAATCTTTCAAACTGTAAAGAAAAAAGGCCTAATTTGGGTAATTGCTCCTGGCAGCTTACCACCCCTCTCCCCCTCACCCTCCCCACCGTTGTCCAGGTATCGTTCTTGTAAACCTATATTGTTCTCCCTCCAAGGCCAACATATCCTTCTGAAGGTATGGTACCCTGATCTGCTCGCAGTATTCCAAGTGGGGTCTAATCAGTGTCTTGTATAGCTGCAGTATAACATCTGCATTCTTGTAATCTGGTCCTCTGGATATAAAGGCTGACATTCCATTAGCTCTCAATTATTTCCTGCACCTGTTGTTGACATTTTAAAGATCTGTGCAGCTGAATCTCCAAAGTCTTTTTGGACATCTACTGTATTTAACTTCATACCATCTAGAAAAAGCACCCTAATCCATTCTTTTTTCATCCAAAATGGATAACCCCACACTTGCATACATTTGCCACATCTGCCACTGTTTGCCTGTTGCCATCGTCTACACTGTCTATAATGCTGCATAACTTTGCGTCATCAGCAAATTGCCAATGCCCATGTTGGACAGGTTGGGAAAATTCTGCCCATAAAGTTCTGCATCCTTCTTTTCTTATCGCTAATTGTGCTAATTTATTCATAGGATTCATGTTTGAATATTTGGACTTACTGACAGTGGTATTTCTGGCATTGACATTTTTTAAAAAATCGATGTGTAAAGTACAAAGACAATTGATCCGAAGTATTCTGAAATCTCCAAGAATGGAAAAGCTGCACATAACGCCAGAGGGACATTGCCATGTTTAAAGGAGTAGAACTATTTCTATTATTACGTTTTACCTGATTTCAACATTAAATTACCTTGAAGCAAGGCATGAGGGACTTCAATGACACCATTAACTCTATGTTTTATTATTGCTACCATAGCTAGAACTGAAGAAGCATTAGTGAATATAAAATACTATATACAGCAAAATGTATTAACTGGAACCATATTTATTATCTTTACTTATATACTGTGAATGTTTATGCATAGCGACATGAGGAATGTCAAAGCCAGAGGCTAATTGTAGCACCTCCAACTGTTACTGAACTGACATTAATTAACTCCACACAAAGAGGAATTAAACTTTTAAACATTCTAGCTAGCGTCTCTTGGTAGCCAGCTTAGCCAGACTGCTCCAGGCCACACCGAGATGCTGCAGTCTGCTACCTGACAAAAAGGCCCAGAGCTGCTCAAGATCACATTAAATGGCACTGAGGTTATGTTTTTCTCTGTGTTTCCTACAACTAGGTCAGTAGCAAACAACTAAGGAATCGACTGCTGTCAGGAAATAGGGTACAGGTCAGAGGAAGTCACAGTCAAACCATACTCTTTTCAGGTTCTGCTGTCAGTAACTTGCCCAATGCCAGTCATTGGAAAAATAAGAAATTAGGAGTAGGGGCAGACCACTTGGGGCTGAACAAGCCTGCTCCGCCATTCAATAAGATCAAGGCTGATCGAGTTGTAAACTCAACTCCACTTCCACTGTCTTTTGAGGAACAGAGTTCCAAGCATTGTTGACCTTGTGAGAAAAGCAATTCTCCCCACTTCTATTTTAAATAGATGACAACTTACTTTTAAACAGCAAAACTATGTTTGAGATTCTCCCAGAATAGGAAACAACCTCTCTGCATCCAAGCAGTCAAGACCCTCAGGGGGTCTAAAGACAAATACTGTGCATGCTGGAAATTTGAAATAAAAACAGATTTTGCTGGGGAAACTCAGCAGATCTGGCCGAATCTGTGGAGAGAGGAACAGAGTTAATAGTTTGAATCTGATATGATTCTTCCCTGTAACACATCACTGATTACTTTTTGCCATCCAAAAAACAACCCATCTATGCTGACTGTCAACTATCACTACTATTCACAGCACATGCTACTTCTTCATAGAACTTCAATAAAGTGGTTAAACAAGATTTCACTTTCATGGAACCACAGTGTCTCTGCATGATTACCCTGAAATTTTCCAAGTACCCAACTATAACATCTTTAGTTACAGCTTTAAACATTTTCCCTCTGACACATGTCAAAGTAAATAGCCTGTAATTTCTTAGTTTCTGTCTCCCTCCCTTTTTGAATAAAGGAATTACACTGATTATTTTCCAAATTTAACAGAACCTACCTCAGATCTAAGGAATTTCATAAAACTTAAATTATCAAAACTTCAACTACTTCACTAGCTACTTCTTCAGAGACCCTAGGTGTAGTCGATCAGGACCCAGGAACTTCTCAGTCTGTAGCTCCAACAATTTGTTCAGTATTACTGCCCTGGTGATGAATTTTCCTGAGTTCCTCACTCCCTCCCATTTCCTATTTTACAGCTATTTCTGGAGTGTTACTTGTTAAGCTCTATAGTGACAAAATACCTGGTCAACACATCTGACATCTTATTTTCCAGTATTAATTCTGCAGATTCACTATCTATAAGGTCAACTATCACTTTGTCAACTAAATTTTTCAAATGTTGAAAGGAACTATTAATTTTTTTTCTGTAAAAGTGCCAGTAGGAGAGATCAGTCTCAAGCTGATGCCTGCTTTCAGGACCCTAAGTTACGAGGAAAAAGACTAGCAAGAATTAGCTTTCTAATTAAGAAAGGAGGCATCTGCAGGGTGATCCTATGGGGGGGAAATAATATATGGAAGAAGTTGACCAGAAATCCTACTTAAAATTCAATTGTGGGACATGGAATAATTTCAGCACTGAAATCACGTGGTTCTTTGTCATTCAAAGAGTGAGTTGAGAAAAAGTAATAGAACAATTTACGGACAGCTAGATGTAGCAATATTGAATAGCAGTGAGTTCTAGATTGATGTTTTCAAATGAGACAATTACATTCCCTAACCTGCAATATCTTGTGATGTGTAATGTTTTTCATTAACCTTGCAAAGGTGGCTCAGCAAAATAAATGTGCAAATGTTGCACACATGAACCTCCATTCATTTATTATCAAGTGTACGTTAACCGTCCTCTCGATAATATTTTTGCACATTAGTACAATTCTATTATAGTCAGAGTGAGATAAGATAGGAACATTTGCTATGTTAGCTTTCAATATGCACACAGTAAAAGTAACACTGTACATTACAATAATACAATTGATTGATATTTCAAAGGGAAAAGAGTCAATTTTAGTTGGAAACTAAGATATAGTGCATACTCAAGAGGCTATGTGAAGTTATTTTTGATGATCAATGATGGTCAAAGCTTGATGAACTTAGATCAGGTGTATCACAGAATAACAACAGAACTATGGTTCTTAAGGAGGCTATTCAGCCCATCACGTCTACACCAGCTTTCTAAATGAGTGTCCCCATGACTTTGTGCCATTTTCTTTTCTTGTCCCCATTCTTTTGCGCATCTTTTCTATTCGAATAATCATCTAATGGAAGTGTTTGGGCTGCTAACTGAAAGGTATGATGCTGTGATGGTCATTATGTTAGACTGTTGCTTGACCAGTCTGTGGGATAGATCTCCCACTTTTGGTACAAGTTTCTTGTTGTAAGATGACAGATTGAACAGAGCAAAGATTTTCTGCCTGATAACATAGTGAAAATCAAACTGGAAAAGTTCGGTCAATCCTTAACTCTGTAAGCATTCTAAATTTACTTTTACCTGTAATTTTCTGAAGGCAAATTGGAGTTTACTCAACATGGCTGCATGAAAAAACAGTAATCAAAAAATAATAAACTCATACAAAATAGGAGCTGAAGTGAGTTGCTTGGCCCTTCGAGCATGTGTCTCTAATTAGAATTTAACAGTTGTTCTTCACTAATGGAAACACCAAGCTTTAATAGAAATAAATTTGTTTAAGGACCCAATTTATTGACACAGATGTCACTTCAAAGTATTTTAAATTGCTACTATTTTCTACTTTGTTTATCAGCAATTTAAATCAAGTGTAAAATTATTTTACTCCATATTGCTGAATAATATTCACACACCGTGTTACTTTTCACAACATATTGAACAGATAATGCTCAGTTCATCAAGATACATTATGACTAGATTTACAATTGCCATGGATCACTTGCTAACATCATATAAGTAATACTGTTTTCATGCGCCAGCAGAAATGCAGCTTAATAAGCTGTTTTCTTCACAGAAGAGGGATGGCAGTATGAAGTTAGGATGAGATAAGAGGTACTGCAGATGCTGGAGTACCTGGTTTGCTTCAGGAGGTGGTCGAGCAGTTAGGATGAGTTAGGATTTATAAAGAAACTCTTCTGCACCTTCTTGGCAGCTGTAACATTATATCCTGACCTCTGTTGTGTAACCCTGATGCACTTAGTTATACATCTGCCTTTAAAGCACGTAAGGCAACACTTTTCATTGTACCTCAGTACACATAACAGTAAAAATCAAATCAAATCAAATGAAACCAAACACTGGCTGAATCTAACTGAATCATTAAGTCTTGCATCCATCACATGAGTATCCCATAATGTCTTTCGAATCACTGCACCTGAAACTGTGTTCTCAATGCTACAAAATCTCAGGGCAGACATTAGCAATGGACTGAAACATGGAAATAACAGTTAAAGTACCAATCACGAATATTGCCAACTCTGAGAGAAGGTACATCTGGACTTTTGTTTATGTGACATCTGCAGATATTAATGCATTTGTCTTAAAAATGCTGAGTCACTGTAATTGAGTGTCTTGTTTTGTGCTTTCACACCAACAGCTGTTATGTGAGAAGTTTAGAAAGCAGAGGGGTCAGACCTGATTAGGCAGAAAGGGGAAAGAGTGGAAGATTGGGTAATCTATTTTGGAAAAGGATTATAAAAGAGAGAAGTAAAGATGAATGTTGAAATCCTAACACATTAAATCATTGCAATAGTAATTAATAGTAATGCAAGTAATATTCAGATGTGTAAAAGACATGCAACAACAATAATGATGATCTTTGACAAAAAAACTGTTTAAGCCTCAACTGGAGAATTGTGTCCAATTTCTGCGCAATGCACTTCAGGACGAATGTGACAGTTTTAGAGAGGGCACAGAATAAGACTTAGAAGAATAGTTCCAGCAAATGAAGTACTTCAGTTATGGGGACCGATTAGAGAAACTGTGTTTGTATTTACGAAATATGAGGTTAAAAGGAGATTTGTTATTGAAGTTCAAAGCTATGAGCTGGAGAGAGAGAAATATGTTTTTTTGTTGGCAGATGAGCCAAAGGTGACATGAAAAAATGGTTTTTTTTCCCCCACAGTGAGGGATTAGTATCTGGAATACATTAACTGTAAAAATGGTGGGGGCAGGTTCAACTGTAGCTTTCAAAAGGAAATTGGGAAGCAACTGAAGTAGGAAAAGAACCTTCAGAGTTTTGAAGAAAGGACAATGGAGTGGGAATAGCTTTACTGCTCTTGCAGAGAGCCTGTATGGGTTCAACATGCCAAATGGTTGCCTTCAGTGCAGCAGCACATGTCCCTGGAGCAACTCATCACTTGGCTGATATCCTAGAATTCACCTTGCACCTGTGCCTCCCTTGAAAGCCCATTGTTACCTGGGCGAGCACTGTCAGTCTGAAGCTGGCCTGCACAGTTCCTTATATTTGCCCCAGGCATGGCAGATACGAGATGAGGCAATTGTCCACCTTCATGCGCAGGAATCTGGAGGTGCTGCTGCACAGTGTAGTGTATTGGAAGGACTTCCTCTTACCCCAGGACCAGAAATGGAGGCATAACACCAGAGCATGCCAGCTCAATCTGAGATTGCCATCCAAGTTACAGCAGTCTGAGCTATCTGAAGGAATGCCCAGCACTGGAGGAAGAAGGTCAATGTCGTTGTCCACTCTGTCAGCCTAAGTGGTGCCATCTTCCCTCAGAAACCTCTCTCCATCATTAACACTTTTTGCTTCTGTACCCAGCTTCCTCCTAGGCTCATACTCTACCATTCTCAGTACTGCCTGTAACATTTTCCCCACTCATCCTAACCCCAAATCCTGACACCACTAACTCTGCATGCCCTCAGTGCTGCCTCCTCACTTGCTTAGGATACCTCACCAACTGCACCAAGCATAATGGTTGTGCCATCTATTTTAGCTTTCCATGATACCTCCTTCTCATTCCATGAGGAAAAGAGCTCACAATGCAGGAGAAATACACAAGCTGGTTGATGTGTTTCCCACATTTGGCTCCAATGAGGACAGGATCCTGACCCTGACTGTCCAAGGTGGGGCTTGGACTGGCATCAAAGGCTGCACTTAACTTCCTGTTTTGGGACCCTCTGAGCAAAGGCAATCCCCCTTGACTTGATTGAGGCCTGCTAACAACGGTGACAAGCTTTCTGGTGTTGTGCCAGGCTTTGGTTTTTGTGTGTTGAGTGGCACAGCAAGACAGCAGTAAGATGAGGCTGGGATTTCTGACTGGGAGGGCAAAGTACAAAAAGGCAAGGTAAGGCAATGCAAGACAGAAATGCTGCAAGCATCAACGTAGGATCAGAGTGAATGAGCACTGTGACAACAAGTGAAGAGCCTAGAGATACAGCCCAATCCAGTCCCTGAGTTGGGTGTCAGTTACACATCTCGCTGTAGCCCATATTGCCCAGATCCCCTTTAGATTCTGTCCAATATCTCCCTATTCAACCAAAGTAAAACTCAAGGTTTCATTCACTGCTTTTATGGCTGCTCTTCTCTCATTTTTTTTCTCCTCCATTTATGTCAATGTTCATACTGGATCTGCAGGTATTCCTGTGTCACATGACTACCTTATTCCCCACTCTCCCTTCAAATGCACCAGGATTCCACAGTTCTCAGTTGCTTAGCTGTCTCTGATCCATCCTTGACACTCATTGTATCATCGATTCTCGCTTTGCAGCCTCAAATGTCAGTCTGATCTATCTTTCCATAACCCCATCCTCTTACACCTTACTTCACAATACAGGAAATTTGTTATCGCTACTCACCAAATGGCTGATGTATGAATGAGGAATCAGCAATTTATGGAAATCAATGTATTTCTCTATCCACAGATGGTGTTGACCTGTGGAATCCAGCATTTCCTGTTTTCACATTAGATTTCCAGCATGAATGGTAATGTATGAATAGCCAATACTAACCAAATTTCTCAAATAAAACACTGTTTACATATGCTCTTTATTTTCATTATCAACTTGGAATAAAGAATTTATACAGAGATGTATGCACAATATTGGAATTTGTTTTTTCTAATCCCAGTGCATGAGTTTGGGAGACAGTTTTATGGATTTAAAAGGTATTCAGGCAGATTGAGTTAGTGAAAAAAGCACAAAAATGGATTAAATCTGGACATTGATGACACCACTGGAAAGAAGAGTTTCAGAATTCAGTACAATCCTGTTCTTTCTTTTCTTTTGATGTCTTTATTTCCCCAGATTAGTTACACATCCATGTCAACTAAAACAAATCCAAAGTCTTCACTCTCCCCGAAGTTTCATTAGTCCATCTCCTGCAGTGCATTCATTGTCAAGATTTGATGCACTTCCCATGCTTTCTTCATCTACCCGAAATCCTTCACAGTGTAATTAGTGTGAATTATTTCAGCCATATTTCGAGTCGTCTGCAATTATTCACACTCAAGTCCTGTCCAAATGTCATTTCTCACCTTTAAAACTGGATATTTCTTTGGCTCCCCAACTACATTTGCTAGTTCTGCCTTGTGATGCTGGGCACTAGGCAGGAAGATGTCGAACATTGAAGTTTTAACTCAAGCACATATATTCAAAACAAACTTCATGTTTTGAAACATTTTACTCCAAATTTACATAACATCTCCATTTGCCCTTGAAGTGAAAAATTCTAATTAAAGAAACATAAGGGATAGATCCATCTCTGAACATTGCCAGAAAAAATTCTTCTAATGATATGCTAAGAGCTGATAGAATCACAGAAGATTTTATGCCAGTAATACATTAATAAATGCTAGGAAAAATCTGTGATACCATTCTGTATTTTTTTTCTAGTTTACAGAATATCTTATCTAGATTGTAAGATAATAAATACCTTATATTTTTAAATGTCAAAATGTGATAGATACTGTTTGTAAAAAAAAAGCCCTGCATTAGTATGCTTCATGGATCTTATAGTCCAATAATTTGATTCTGTAGAATTGCTTCCTTGATGTTATGAATGGTGTCACTGCATGTGATAATAATGGCCAGTTTATTTTCAGTAGTGTGAAATATCAACACTAGAAAATGGAAAACTAACTCCAATTTTGATTGATGAAAATTTTAATCTTTACACTGGTAGATGTCATAGGTTTCAATGAAGAATAACATATACTAATCTGGGTCTTTTGTTTCAAAGGGGACAGCTCAAGTAAGCAAGATCAACACCAGATGTTATTCTAATATATGTGTACGTATAAAATGTATGCACATGATATTGTTTGAGAAAGGGAAAATATTGATTACTGAGAACAATATGAAATTCTTGTCAATAAGTCTGTATGAATTTTGAGTTGATGCTTGAAAGGATTTGATTATAATGGCACCCTTAGTAGATGGGTTGAAATCAGCCATTAACTACAAGTATGAAATCAAAACAGGAGGTTTGAATTATATTATTGGTTGCATGTCGTATTGTGCCTAAGGTAAAGGAGTTTTACTGCTTAGAAAAGATCTGTAATTGCTTGCAAGTTTACTAACTGGTCGTATTTCACCATTATGAGAGAAATATCAGTGTGGTAATTATGGGTAGAAGGATGATGCTGCTAATCCTGATTCCTTGATTGGATCTAAGAACCCATTTCTTTAATGGCAGTAGAGGGTCAACAACAATTCAGTCTTTACAAAGAGCATCTCTAATCTTAGCAATGTATAGTTTATGGCATGATGGCAATTCGGTACATGTTGCATAAGTAGATATTAAGTCTATGAAGAAACGTATGGATACAGGTCTAGACCCCATGACAGCCTAAGATGTTCTGTCTCATCCCCACCTAAACCAGTAACATACAATCAGATTATGTGGAGTTTAATGCAGTCTCCATCATTAACACTTTCAGAACCATGACATTAATTATAGACGGAATTCTGCCAAAATTAATTTTTTGTTAAATTTTAGAGGACTGGATGTCATGTTGATTTGGACACTTGCCATTCAGCTCTAAAATTCAGGCTCAAACTCAATCTAGTAAATACAGTTAGGCCTTTGTG
The DNA here is from genome assembly GCA_024137785.1 of Ginglymostoma cirratum. NCBI lineage: Eukaryota > Metazoa > Chordata > Chondrichthyes > Orectolobiformes > Ginglymostomatidae > Ginglymostoma > Ginglymostoma cirratum. The sequence goes on along the minus strand of JAHRHZ010000140.1, from coordinate 32,726,888 downwards.
ACATTATCAGTCATCACAACAAAGCTCATTCCATCCTCACTTGATGTCTAAATATACATCCGGGAGAAATTTGTAAGGACAACATGCAAAAAGAATGACAATGAATTGGCAGCCTATTTCATACTTTGCCCAATTTTCTATTGCACTGGCTTCCTGGAGCAGAAAACTGTGTGGAGTCAAATAAGCTGCCAATTCATGCAAGTCTGTTTGCACTACCACTTTAGCTCAATGTTAACACCATGGAATTTTCAGAGGACATTTACCCAACCTCTCATTTCCAAGGCAACTGATGCATTTGATAAGGTTCCCCTTGGTAGGCTCATTCAGAAAGTAAGGAGGCATGGGATTCAGGGAACTTTGGCTGTCTGGATACAAAACTGGCTGTCCAATAGGAAACAGAGGGTGGAAGTAGATGGAAAGTATTCAGCCTGGAGCTTGGTGACCAGTGGTGCTCTGTAAGGATCTGTTCTGGGATCTCTGCTCTTTGTAATCTTTATAAATGACTTGGATGAGGAAGTGGAAGGGTGGGTTAGTAAGTTTGCCGATGACACCAAGGTTGGTGGAGTTGTGGATAGCCTGGAGGGCTGTGTTTGGTTACAAGGGGATATTGACAGGATGCAGAGCTGAGCAAAGAAGTGACGGAGGGAATTCAACCCAGAAAAGTGTGAAGTGATTCATTTTGGAAAGTTATATTTGAATGCAGAATACAGGGTTAATGGCAGGATTCTTGGCAGGGTGGAGGAACAGAGGGATCTTGGAGTCCACGTCCAAAGATCCCTCAAAGTTGCCACCCAAGTTCATAGGGTTGTAAAGAAGGCAAATGGTGTGTTGACTTTCATTGGCAGGGGAATTAAGTTTAAGAACCGCGAGGTTATGCTGCAGCTCTATAAAACCTTGGTTAGGCCACACTTGGAATATTGTGTTCAGTTCTGGTCACCTCATTATAGGAAGGATGTGGAAGCTTTAGAGAGGGTGCAGAGGAGATTTACCAGGATGCTGCCTGGACTTGGAGGGCAGGTCTTATGAGGAAAGGTTGAGGAAGCTAGAGCTTTTTTCATTGGAGTGAAGAAGGATAAGAGTTGACTTGATAGGGGTGTACAAGGTGATGAGAGGCATAGATAGAGTGGATACCCAGAGACTTTTTCCCCAGGGTGGAAATGACTATTACAATGGGGCATAATTTTAAGGTGATTGGAGGAAGGCAAGGGGAGATGTCAGAGGTAGGTTCTTTACACAGAGAGTGGTGGGCATGTGGAATGCGCTGCCAGAAGTAGTAGTGGAGTCAGACACATTAGAGGCATTTATGCAACTCTTGGATAGGCACATGGATGATAGTATAATGTAGGGTACGCAGGGTAGTCTGATTTTAGTAGGATAATGGGTCAGCACAACATCATGGGCCAAAGGGCCTCTACTGTGCTGTGCTGTTCTATGTTCTATGTTTCAAAGTAATGTCAAATTTCTTTTTAGAAGTTCAAGCACATCAGCTATCTAATCCAGCAGAAATGCTCATGGTGGGAATTGCTGAGCCGCAAAGAATCTTTTGTCATGCAATGCTCATTGATTTTTGACAGCATTACAAATTAGTGTGACCATTAGTATCATGCAAAATCTCACGTTAGTTATGAAACAATGCAGAGACATGTATTGTGTCAGCCATGGTTCAGCGATATTTGCTTCTGAAATGGAAGATTGTGGATCCAAGTATCATTCCAGCGCAACATAGAGCTGCTGATATTTTTGTCCGAGATGTTAAACAGAGGCCCTGTCTGGCCTCTTGTGTGGACAGTAAGGATCCCATTGGCACTCATTTGAAAAACAGCACAAAAACAGCACAAATATCATGCCCAGTGTTCTATTCAATATTTATCCCTCAATTAGCATTACAAGAAAAAAGATTAGCGGTGGTGTGTAATGGATCTTTCACATAAAAGTTGCAAAACAAGCCAGCCCACAAGCATTTCACCGTCTGGTGTTACGGATAGAATGGCTCTAATTTCCTTTCCATCACATTACTGACTGAGAATATCTCCTGCTTGACATTGGCACGTCTCAGAGGGATTGCAGGTTGATATTAAATCTGTTCAACCGTTTTATAAATACACCTTCCTTGGTAATTGCATGTTGGGATGGGACCAAATCAAGGGCTTCTGACCCAGAGGCAGAGACACTACTAACTACATTACAAGACCTCAAGGAAAGATTATCTGTGCATGATCACATTGCAGCTTTTGGAAGTTTCCTGTGTGCAAAGTAGCTGCAATAGTTCCTGCAACAACAGGACAGATTTCAGTGCTCCAATCATCTCCACCTCCCTAACCTGTTTTTCCTCTCACCTATCCCCTCTTCCCACCTCAAGCCCCACCCCCATCTCCTATCTACTAACATCATCCCACCCCCTTGACCTGTCCGCCCTATCTCCTCCCTACCCCCCCACCTACACTCACCCTTACTGGCTCTATCCCCGCCTCTTCGACTTGTCTGCCTCCTCTCCACCTGTCCTCTCCTCTATCCATCCTCTATCCGCCTCCCCCTCTCTCCCTATTTATTTCAGAACCCTCTTCCCCTCCCCCATTTCTGATGAAGGGTCTAGGCCTGAAATGTCAAGTTTTCCTGCTCCTATGATGCTGCTTGGCCTGCTGTGTTCATCCAGCCCCACGCCTTGTTATCTCGGATTCTCCAGCATCTGCAGTACCTTTTATCTCTGATACCAAAATACAAGCTCCAGTCAGATATTCTTTGTAACCTTTGAGCATAATTAACATTCTAGTTACAACTGGAATTAACATAATAAAGAATATTTAGTTTTAAAATTCAGAAAAAAGTTCCATCCATGTATATAATATTTCTACTCACATGTTTATATATTAATGTCCAACTCAGTAAGACCACATGAAAAGACAGTTATTATTAACTGGGGGAGCATTCTGTGAGTAATTTGTTTTTCCTGGCACTGATTAATCACTGCAGCTGAACAAGCACAAGGCATGTCCATACCTGGGCGTCCGATGTCTATTTCAGTGGAGTATTGTGGATATCTACTTTTTGGAAATGAAGGGACACCAGGTCCACAGTTGACATGTGCTTTCTGACTAGTTAGTCAGATTAGACTTGAGACTAATCAAGCTTTCAAGGTCAAAGAATCATAGAATCCCTACAGTGTGCAAACAGGCCAGTCAACATGCAACAAATGAGACTAAAGGATGACAAGACCTCTTGCATCTTCAAGACTTAAAGGAAGTTACCGCAGAGAAAATTATGTATTGGTTTTAAAATTTTCCAGAATCTTGAATGGCCCGAGTGGAATGGAAAGCTACAAATATAACACCTCTATTTAAGAAAGGAAGGAGACAGAAAAGTAGAAGCCAGTTAATCTAACATCTTGGACAATTGCTGGAACCCTTTTTTAAATAGTTAGGAGCAAGACCTCTGAAAGTCAAAATATTATCAGGAAACGTCAACATGGCTTTGGAAAATTGAAACTGTGTTTAACAAAAGTATCTGATTTTTTTAAGAATGCAATGAGTAGGGTGGACAAGGATGTATCAGCAGGTGAGATGTTCCTTGAATTCCATAGTACATTCGATAAGGTGCCATATAAAAGATTCCTACACGAGTTAAGAGTGGATGGTATAAGGGTGATGTATTAACATGGATAGATAATGGGTTGACTAACAGGAGACAGGGATAAAATAAGTGGGTGATTTTCAGATTGCCAACCTACAATCAATAGACCATCACAAGGACGAGTGCTGGGCATGAAGTATTCATGATCTATATTAACAAACTGGATGAAGGGACATAAAGCACATTGCAGCCAAACCTGCTAATGATGCAAAGTTCTGAGGAGGATACAGAGTATGCATTAAGAAGTTGTTGGAGTAAATGAATGGGTTAAAAAAAATGCAGATGTAATATAATGTGAGTTGCCTATTTTGTCAGGAAGATTAAGTCATGAATTTGGGTAGAGTATTGTATTGATTGGAAGGTAGGATGTTAGAATTTGATGTTTGTAAAATGATTTGGGCGGGGGGGTGATGTGTAGTGTCCCTTTAAAAGATTATGTGTTTTTTCTAGGCTTGGAGATTTTAAAAAAGTAGGTGTGTGCATAGACAGCTCCTGAAATTGAAACATTGCATCAAAGGGCTATTTAGTTAACAACCTAGCCAGCCAATTAGTTTAAACTAGGCACTTAGAAACTAAAAATCAATTAAATTTAAATCTGATAGTTTTGACAACCTAGAACCAATCTTATTGTAAGAAATGAATAGGTCATCAAGGGTATAAAAGAAGCGGGCACTTCAAAATTGGTGTGAGAACAACTGACATCCTTTAGAGTTAACAACCAGAAGCCCTAAAGAGGAAAACCACTGGCCCCTACAGAATTCTCTAAGCTGTCAGAAAACCATCATTGAACTAAAGGTACAGCAGCACTCTTAGCTAATACTCCTGAAACAAGAATTTGATGAAGAAAGATGCTCCTAATTGAAGAACAGTGGAGAAATCACAGGCCATTCTGGAACATGTATCCTAGTTGTAATTTTGAGAGATTAAGTTTTAATTTATTTTATTATTATTCGTTTGAAAAAGGTGAGATTTATATTTATGGGAACAGCATACCATTACAATTTTTGTTCTATTCAGGAACAGTTAGTAGTTAAGGTGGAATTGTTTGGTTTGTTAGTACCTCTGTTAATTTGTTCACTGTTAGAACTAGATAAATAAATCGTTACTTGTTGATTATAGAGTGATTGTAAGGAGATCATTTCATTTAATTTCCGCTTTATAACAGCTTGGGGTGGGGGGGGGGGGGGGGGGGGAGAGGCAGGTTATACCACTTTTCACATTTCCTTTTACAGATTATGAAATGAGGTGAGCCCAGAAACCAACAACCACCCTACGGTAAGCTACTGATGAACGTAAAGGATCCCATACCCAAAACCGGCAAAACCTGGGGTAATATACAAAATACCATGTAAGGACTATGAGAAACACTAAATAGACCAAACTGGAAGAAAACTGACTATATGGATACATGAACACCAACTAGCAACCAAGAGACACGACCAATTCTCACTTGTCTCACTACACACAGACAACAAGAGACTCGAATTCAACTGGGACAACACATTGATAATGGCACAAGCCAAACAGAGACATGCCAGGGAATTCCTGGAGGCCTGGTATTCTATCTGGAACTCCATCAACAAACACATTCAATTAGACCCTGTTTACAAACCACAGGAAAACAGAACCGGAAGTAATACCAACCACCCCAGCAAACCTAGGCATATAAATAACAAGCGGGACAGAAACACCGATGCTTCACCCTCCGCTGATGTTACCTAGCAGGGTGTTGAAAAGTTTGAACCAAACCAAGTGGCTCAGCGAGCATGTCTACAAGCTCATCCACAACCCCAGTTACAAATCTTCTCAAACTGTAAATGTTAGCCTTTATTGCAAGAGGGGGAGGGGGCATAAAATTGTGGAAAATTCATAACATCTGTAGAGATCATTGATAAGATCAAACCTTGGGTATTGTGTACAGTTTTTCTCCTTATGGCGCAGTGGCTCAGTGGTTACCACTGCTGCGTCATAGTACCATGGACCCAGGTGTGATTCTAGCCTCGGTCAACTGTCTGTGTGGAGTTTGCACGTTCTCCCTGTGTCTGTGGGTTTCCGCCAGGTGCTCAGGTTTCCTCCCACAGTCCAAAGATGTTCAAGTTAGGTGGATTGCCCTTGCTAAATTACCCGTAGTGTTCAGGGATGTGTAGGTTAGACGCATTAGCTATGGGAACTGCAGATTTAGGGGGAGGGGTCTGGGTGGGATGCTTTTCAGAGAGTCGGTGTGGACGTGTTGGGCTGAAATGCCTATTTCCACACTGTGGGATTCTATGATCATAAAGAAGGAATATATATGCACTAGGAGCAGCTCGTGGGTGGTTCACTAGGCTGCTTCCAGGGATGAAAGCACTGTCTAATGTGGAGGGGTTGAACAAGTTGGATTCAAAATCATTGGAATTTAGAAGTATCGGGGTAGTGTTATTGGAGCATATAGGGTTTGTGGGGTTTGACAATGTTTATCCTGGAAGGATGTTATGTCTTGTGGAGGAGTCTAGAACTGCGATCATAGTTTTACAATCACGGATCTCTCATTCAAGATGGAAATGAGAAGAAATTCCTTCTCACAGAGTTATTGGAATGGTGCGTGGGGGCTGTGTCATTCAGAGCTAAGTTAGATTTTTCTTCAACAAGGACATTAAGGGTATAGAAGAACAGACAGGAAAACAGATTTAAGGCCACAATCAGGTGATTGAATTGAATAGTGGAGCAAACACGATGGACCAAACAGCTTACTCCTGCTTCTATTTCATGATCATTCGATCATGAGAATTGAGAATTGAGAATGGCACCCCCATTTTGAAATAAATATAGCTGCAAATAGCATCAGTACACTTTGCATGTTTCTGTTTCTTCAGGCTATTAAACCAACAGCTACATGCATCTGAGTACTAATGCGCTAAAATACAAAACATGGTATTGTTTGCTGGTTGGCACAGAGACTTTGGTAATGATGCTATTTGAGTATCAAACATTCATGTAGCAAAATGAGCTGACCGTTACATTAAACTACTCGTCTACTCACTGAAATAAATTATTGGTGTTCCTGGCACACATTGCACTGGCAGAAGGCAAACTGGTTGGCAACAGGTGGCATTCTTTGTCTCTTTCCAAGAAAGAAAATTAAATGGAAACCATGTCTCAAAATGGCACCATTCATTAAGTGGGAAAGGCTGATTGCAAGATAACAAGCATGGGGCTGGATGAACACAGCAGGTCAAGCAGCATCATAGGAACAGGAAAACTTGACGTTTCGGGCCTAAACCCTTCATCAGAAATGGGGGAGGGGAAGAGGATTCTGAAATAAATAGGGAGAGAGGGGGAGGCGGATAGAGGATGGATAGAGGAGAGGATAGGTGGAGAGGAGGCAGACAAGTCGAGGAGGCGGGGATGGAGCCAGTAAAGGTGAGTGTAGGTAGGGGGGTAGGGAGGAGATAGGTCAGTCCAGGGAGGACGGACAGGTCAAGGGGGCGGGAT
>JAHRHZ010000140.1:32675053-32717687 GCA_024137785.1 Ginglymostoma cirratum | reverse complement strand
GTTATCTCGGATTCTCCAGCATCTGCAGTACCTTTTATCTCTTAAGGCTGATTGCAAAGTAAGTTTCCTTGCACACCAGGAGATATTCAAGTTTCCTCCTTCAAAGGTACGGCTGCCCTCAAAGTATTTTACATTGCTGTTTTATAGTTTTAAATAATACAGTAATGCTTAAAAATGATATTGCAAAGTTAGGTAATTTTCTAAAATGTCTAAGCACTTCTTTGATACTTACAGTCCATTTCACTCTAAGATAATTAGAGAGACTTTGAGTAATTGACTGTAGCTTAACAATTAATAACCTGAAGTTTCATGCCTGAAACCATGATTGCCTAGTGTGTATACTGGAGTCTCTTGCTACCACTATTAGAGATCTTTTTTGTCATCTGTATTTTTGCCTACTCAACAAGAACAATGGCAATGGCCCAAAAGCACCAAAGCCATCTTATGAACATATGTAGATTATGTAAAGCATTGAATTCTCAATTCACATGTGTTGATTCAACAAAATCTGCATATGAATTGTGAAGCAAGCATCTACTGTGCAATTCAACTGTCATATCTGTTATGGGTAATTATAGTGTGATGGGTGGAAGCCCTCTTTTTTCTGTAATTAAAATTAACCATTATATCATCTTTTGTCGGAACCCGTCATCATTCTGTTACATAAGTTTCACTTTTCTTGGTGTACACATTGCGATTAGTTTATAAAATCTAGCGAGCAAGGTCAATCTACCCACAATGTCCCGGATTCCTGGGCTGCTTGCCGAAACCTTATGCCTTTATTTGGAGAAATGCATCCGTATATTGTACACTCTGACATACCATAGTTGTGGGATCTCTGAGGTAGTTACTTTCAAGCATCAGGTAGTTCAAGCATCAGTCACTAAATCCACCACATAAATATGGTATGAGAGGAATGGAGCTGAAATTGTGTGAATTTTCAAATCTGTAAGAGAATTCAGCTAATATGAGAAACAGGAAGGAAGAATACAAACAATAGTCTCAACTATGAATTGGTGAGCGAGAGACTGAACAGCTGGTGCTGTGGAAATGAAAGGCAATGAGACAGAATTGTAACTCATTTCCAGTCCCAATAACAAAATTATGATGTTACAGAGTTGAACAATAAATACTACCTTATATGAGTAACACTGTTATCAGTGTTGGGGCAAGTGTATCAATCTGTCCTGAGCTCCAGACCTCTATGAGGAGCAGTGGATTCAATGTCAGAACTCAGGGGAGAGAGTAAATATTGATTTGTATGCAGATGACGCAAAACTTGAAAGGCAACATAAGATGAGGGTACAATTCAAAGGATGGGGAGGTGCAGGAGCAGAGGGAGTATATGTGTGCAGATCATTGAAAGTGGCAGGACAGAGAGGGCAGTAAGCAAAACAATCAGTATACTCAACTTTATTAATAAAACTAAGGAGGTGATGTTGAATTTGAACTTGTTAAGGGCACTTTTCAACCTCACTGGATTATGTACAGGTCTGGGCACCACATTATAGGAAGGATGTGAATATATTGGAGGAAGTGTAGAAGTGGTTTACAAGGATGGTCCCAAAGATGAGGAGCTACAGTTATGAGGCTAGACTGAAGAAGTTGGACTGCTCTCCTTGAAATGAAAAAGGCTAAGAGGAGACCTGACATATGTTTTCAAAATTAAGAGCGGGCTGAACAGAATGGGTAGGGAGAAACTGTTCCTGCTTGTGAAAGGAACAGGAACATGAGGGCATAGATCTAAAGTGATCTGTGACAGGACCAAGGGTGAACTGAGAAAAAACGTTTTCACTCAGTGAGTAGGTAGGGTATGGAATGCACTGCCTGGAAGTATGGAGGCATTCAAGAGAGCATTGGATGGTTATTTGGATAAAAATAAAATGCTAAGGTATGGGAGGAGAAAAGCAGGAGATTGGCACTAAGTAATGATGCACATTTAATGAGCCACTGCAGGCGTGATGGACCAATAGCCTCCTTCTGCACCATAAACATGCTGTGATTCTGTAGTGTAAAGGCATTGCGACATTTAGTCTAATCCTGTGTATTTGGACAACTGAAGGACGATTTCATCAGAGGTAGGATTCTTCTAGGTATGAGAAATTCTGCCATGAGAACATAGCTGCTGAAAGGGAAATTTACTCCTAAGTAAGCTTTCAACAAGTGCAAAAGTTCAGAGGTTGTCAATCCTCAGCTACAATGTATTGATTAAAAAAGGATGAGGTTTTACACTACAATGAGAGACAGTCCAGGCCTAATGAGAACAACATCATGGAAGAAATATTTATAGAAGGTCCAGTGGGAAGGTCTAGGCCAGAGGATGAGATGTAAATATTGTAGAGGACACCAACAAAAGAAAAACAAGTCCAACATGGAAAAAAATACTCTAAAACCGCAAGACTTTGAATAAGTTTGCAGACAAGTATTTTGATAGAAAGAAGCAAAGTGACTTTTTTAATGTAGCTGCTGAAGAGATGTCGGACAATGATTCTGCTGAACCACACACACCATACACCAGGTTGGCATCATCATTAGGTGGGAAGGTGATAAGTGGTTTGTGACTGTTAGAGACTGATAGCTGCAGAAGGAAAACATCAAGTAAATGTGACATGCCATATAAACACCAGTAACACATACAACAGCTTTGTGAAGTGCCTGACAATGATGCCACAAAAATGAAGACCTCAAAGGCAAATTTATGATGATCTGATGGGAGTATACTCATCCCAATACAGTAAATGAAGCTGAGGCCCCAAACTAATGGCAAGAATGAAGAGCTGCCATTCCAAGTAGTGGACAATAAGCAGAATCTACTCAGTTCATCTGAAGTAAGTCTAAAGTTTGGGTTGGTGATCCTACACATGCAAAAGAGATTTCTGAAGAGATGTGACTGCATTGGCTTCTAGGCCATTGACTGCTGAATAGAAATTAGATGGTCACAAAGTCAGTTTTACAGGCCTTGGATGCTTTCATGGTGACTATTACCTTGAAGTAAATGAGAATGTGAGGCCAACTCAGTATCTGAGGAAGGATTCAACAGTCCAAATTGAAAAATAAGATACAAGATTTGAAAAAGGAATTAGTAATCAAGCCAGCTACTTCTAATAACTTGATCAGCAGCATTGAAATTGGAAAGATGAGGGTATAATTCGCACAAAGAATCTCAAAGTGATATTATTATACCATGTAAATCATTGAAGAAACTTCTCCACAATTTGTCACTGTAAAAGTCTTTACTACCTTCAGAGCTAAGGATGGTTACTGGCGCGTGCAAATGGATGAAAGCAGCAGTTTTCTTAACTCATTCTGGATGGCATTTAGGTGATATCGATGGTTATACATGCCACTTAGCATTTCCATTACTCTGGAAGACTGTCAATACAGACTGCATGAGATGGTGATTGTGGATGGTTTGCTAATCTACTGATGTAGAGATATGATGGAAAAAGCCATTTAACACCATAACAAGAATTAGTGTAACTGGCAAGACAACTCACTAGATGAACCCAATGCAGAACAAGAGAAAGATGCAATTTAAGGCACTTGAAGTCAAGTACATAGGTTATGGACTGACAGCAAAATGACTTCACTTGGATCCTGACAAGGTAGAACTGTAGCATAGATACAGCAGCCAAATGATACGAAATTGGTGCAACAATAAAAATATGCAGTAATATTGAGACACAGAACAAGAAGCAGTCTTCACTACTATCAAACAACTATTGAGTGAAGAAATTAAAGTGAAATGATGGAAATCCAAGTTTTTCTTTTGTGACATTGCCAAACCATTAGCTGAGCTGAGCATTGAAGAGCCAGTCGGGGCAAGCATTCAATACTTTCTAAAAGAGTCAGCCCACATGGCAATTTGGGATCTGTGTAAAACAGTTGTCACCTCAATCATATGCAGAGAATATGAATAATCAGGTATATTGTCATAACCACAGACATATACATCCAACTGAAAAAGCTATTCTATCACTGCAGACAAATGATAAGGAAGATGAGATGTCACCAACTGCAGAGAGTACAATCTGGCCATTTCACCACAGGTCCACAGTCCTTAGTAAAAGTAATGGATCAATGTCAACATTTACCATGACAGCAACACTAGCCTTGGTAACAACATTCTCCTATGAAGGAATATTATCCGTGGAACAAGTTGACACCAGATGCACAGCCAACAACAACTTGCACAGATACCACTTGAAGACCTGCACACTTTAAAAATTTCACATACAGTGCATGTGAAAGGATAGATGAAAGTCAGACAGACTGAACAAACCTTTTTGCTAATGCATAAGTTTTGTTTTTGTTCATAAGTAATTTTCTTTAATGCGAGTGATACGTAAATGCAAATGATAGTGCACGTACTTGTTTGTTTCTTGATTCTGACAACAAGAATGCTTGAAGAGATACTCTATCTTGCCAAAATTATGTGACCTCTACTGTTGTTACTTTTTGCTTAATAGTAGCTATTAAAGCTATCACATGAAACCATTTTCTTCAGCTGGTATCTAACTTGGAAAGTGATAGAAGTGTGTTTCTTTATGTCCCAATTTTCAGAAATAAGCTGTTGGCTGTCTATCTGGCAGGTTATCTCCAGCGTCCTGAAGAGATCAAAGGGCAATGTTTTATCTTCATCATCTTGGATGATAATCTAACAGAATTTTTCATCTGTCCATTATGCAAGGTACCTGTTACTCACTTCTGGGGGTGATATATTTTGTTAGATTATCACACCATGCAACAAATGGAAAAGAAACATTAAAGCTCAATAACATGTGGTATCAGCTCTTGAAGTTGCCTGTAAATTGGGGGCATAACGTGAGCAATTTGTCACGGCCTCTGCAACAAAGTAGAGATATCAGAAACAGGTCTCTTTTAACATGCTCAGATGAAAGTGGTAGTATTGTTTCACACAACATTGTGCCCTTAGGAAATGGTCTCCCAGGCTGAAACATGAACAAGTGTGGAAACTTTTAATGCAGCTGGTAAATACTCAAGCTTATTGCAGCTGAATATATGCTTGTATCAAAAAGAACAACAAATCATTCACGGATCAGGGAGTGAAAAATGGCTAGCTGCTCCTTCTCAGGGCCAGAATAACTCAATAAGCTATCAGAAGGAAAACCTAATTATTTTAGCAGCGCCTTCTCTTTAAGTTCCATTCCAAACAGACATTTGTGAAACTGGACTATTTTTTGTAAGATCCCATTATACGAGACAGTTCCATTAAATTAAAATCTTTATCACATTCCTAATTGACACTGAACTTAGCTTGAGTGCAGGCCCTCAAGGCAATAACCATTGTCCAGCTGCATCAGGTCACGTTGGAGGAATTCAGTGCTTGGATGCACCTATTCAGGCCGTGCCTGATAGTACAGAGGACAGAGCGTTTGATATGAAAAGAAAATGCCATACTTCAGACTCCAAATTGAATCAAAATTTTTCAACAGTGGAAAAGATCAAACAGAACATCATTCTGTGGAATGACTAGCTACTAATCACTTCTGGATTTCAGAAGTATTTTGTTTCTTTGGCTGAAAATCATGTGGAGTTTTGTTTTGCACCAAAAGTCTGCCTCACTGCAGTGCCCTCTTTGTGAAGGCTCCCTGTAGAGTCTACTCTTTGAGTCCTCCTTCCTTTGTTTCTTTTCTTTTCCCAAGTAGTTGCCAAGTCTTGTGTACTCATTCCATTGACTTCATCAGAGATCACAGTGAATGCAGCATTTGTATAAAATTGTAGATCTGTCTTTACAATATCTTCCTTTCTTATCCATCTGTGATAAAATTCTGATAATACACTTTTTGAAAAATAATATTTTCATTCCACAATAAGCTTGGAAATTCCCTATTAGAAATTTATTTAGGGCATAAAGTACAAAACAGGTAAAGAGTTCAGAAGGAGCATGGTGGAGACAGAAGAAATCAGATGGGAACTATAACAGCAGCTTTAAGCTCCATTGCTGCATTACGAGCAATTTTCACTGTCTTAAACAGGCATGAGCTCCATCCATCTTCTAAATGGCCCATAACTTTCAAAGGTGAGTGACCATGGGATGCCATCAATCTGACAGAAATCTGCATCAATGCAGGTTTCTATGTGAGACCCAACAGACTGACTGACTGTCCCAAGATCACAGATGGCAAACCCCAGAAGCATGATTTTTGACCCTACAGAACCTTTTCTTTAAATGGAGGCATTTCTTTTTAAGAAAACAATGCAATCTAACTGCTTTTTCAAAGCAATTCGAAGATCTCAAGTCATTACTTGATTATCACCTGTATTTTTCAAAGAGAAAGATAACATCTAACAGCAAAATCACAAGGAACCAAAATCGGCTAACGCAAAATTCCTTTTGTGTCAAAGTTGTCAGCAACCAATGGAAAGGAGCAGAGTTAGGACATGCCACAGCACAAAATCACAGACAAGCCATTGTTCAACCTCAAGATCTCTGTGAAACCCTGCAAGTATTCTCAAATCATGGAGAAATGTTAAAAGTGTTGTCAGTTGCGGGGGGAAAACAAAGTAAAGTCAGTATTGTGGCATCATAAGCACTTGGGTAGATAGAATCGCTTTGGATTGGGAAGGGGCAGACCTAACTTCTTAGGTATCCCAATGGTCTCACTAACAATGTTTCTCTTACTAATGTGACATGTACCTGATTGCTTTCATGCAACAACCTACATCTTATTTAAGACAAGCGTCTCTTCTCTTTAAACAAGCAAGTTGACTTCCTCCTCTATACTGGAACCCAACTTAAAAGGAAGATGGTGACAGTTTGAAGATCTATCATATAACCTGTTCGGTGTTGTATTTGCACTTTGCCTTTAAGTTTAGATTTAAGGACTGGATGTGTATAAAGCACTACATCTGTCTGGCAGTTGATCTGCTGTAGATCTGCTAACTGCCTCCATGAACCTATGGAGTTAATCAATTCCTGATGAGTACTTGATTACAAGACAATTAAGGTTAACATATGGTGAACAGCATGCTGATAGGCCTATTGTGATTGAACAGTAACAAGCAAGGTAATTGACATGGGAGCCACACAGTTGACACATTTAAATCATGTTAAAGTACATGAGACAACCCTCTTTGTCATTTGTTCTTTACATTACTGGAACGTGCTGAAAACACAGTTTCAGGTAAACTCACAAATCCCTGTTTGGCATCCATATTAACTCTGCTGAGAAAAGCAATTTATCAGGGTGTGTGGCAGATTGATAGGAAGCAAGGGAAGCTCAAAGGCATTCTATGAGATTGTCCATAAAATTCCTTCATTTAAGTTGGAACACAGCGGACCTCCTACCAGAAATTAAAATGTTTAAACATCTTTCAGAGCTCTGTCTGATGCAGATAAAAACAAGCAAGCCATTAAGATTTGCTTTGCAATTGAAAATGAAAATCTACACTGACATAACACATCAGGATTAATCACCAAAGATCTAAAAGACCCTGAAAAGATATAGACCACAGTAGAAGACTAATTCAGAGTCAAATGAAACTTCCATATTCATCAACTGGAATTCATGCAATTTAGGCAGATATCTAGAGGATCCACTTACCACATCATGAGCAGATGCAGAGAAGAGATCATGTGATTTTTCAGATGGAGAGCTAAAACTGATTTCTTGAATTGGTAATTGCATCTATTCCCAAGAAAGCTTTCCAAAAAGGATGCAAGACAAATTTAAAACCTTACAGCATCAGAGCTACCAAAGGATAGCCATAATTATGAAGTGATTCTCTCAGGTTGTTGAAGCTTACAGGTACTCACTGCAAACACAAATCACCAAAACACCCAAACATAGCAAGACATGTGGAAGGTGTGCTCCTATTTCCACACCAAGAAAATGCCCAGCTTTCATTCAATTTAAGGCAAATGGAGTGGGGGGGGAAGGCTGTTAACAAAGGGAGTACACTACAGCAAAGGCTGATGCAGTTACAAAGTGCTATGTATCAAACAGACCATGTGCAAGGAGGATCTTCAAGCTCCAATTTAAAACATTTTGTAATCTATCAGAGGTATGTACATGAAGTGATTGGTCAATCAGAAACGACTGATTGCTGGAGATGATCATTGCTTGTTACTTGCCACTTGTCAGCCCAAACCTGAATACTGTCCAGGCTTTGCAGCATTTGGGCATGGACTGCTTCAGTATCTGAGGAGTCATGAATGGTGTTGAATATTGTGCAGTCATCAGTGAACATCCCCACTTCTGACCTTACAATGGAGGGAAGGTCATTGATGAAGCAGCTGAAGATTGTTGTGCCTAGGACTCTACCCTGAGGAACACCTGCAGGGATGTCCTGGAGCTGAGATGACTGATCTGCAGGAACCACAACCATCCTCCTATATGCCAGGTATGACTTTAACCAAAGGAGAGTTTCCCTCCCAATCACCACTGGTTCCAGTTTTGCATGGGATCCTCAATGCCACACTTGGTCAAATGAGGCCTTAATATCAAGGGCAGCCACTCACCTCACCTCTTCTGAATTACAGGAGCTAATAATTGCTATAAGCTCTTGTTAATGACTTTAGTTTCAGAATAAATAACATTCTTGAAAAAGCAAGATTTCAGTACAGAGTTTAACATCCAGGATATTCTGTAGTTGGTTGCATTAATGATCTTTGTCACTTTACCATAATTCTTAAGGTAAGAACTTATACCAGACAGAATTGTTGTTGGAATTAATGACTGCCATTTTTATTACAGTCAATAGAAAATTTGATTTTGGTGAAAGCAATTCAGATGGTGAGTGAAACAGAAGTCTAGAAGCAACACAGATCAACATTAAGAGGACAGGACTACTCTTACTACAAGAAATTTGCAGAATCCATTCACTTCTTAAGGCACAAAACTGTAAAGAAATATGTGACAAGCCAAGAAAGACGGTAAACAAAACAGGAGATACTAAGGGTCAATGTCAGTGCTGTAGAGCAAGTAAACCTCACAGGCACAAGCAATGTCTAGCTGTTAAATAAGAATGTTATATCTTTAAAGTAATTGGTCACTTTCAGGAGACGTCAAGAGAACACAGTTGCAAAGCTGCAAGGAATTAAATAGCTACTCACACAAAGATGTTAATGATGTAAAACAAAGCCTACGATAGAAATCAAATGTTTTCCCAGGGGAAATTGGTTTTCCAAGCCAATTGCTTTGCCAAGAAAAGAATTTATGTCCTTTGACACCTCATTAATTTCAAGCCTAATACAGGTATCGCTAAATTATCAGTTCATATACCATGCAAGGAAGAAAAGGTTACAGCCTACAACCACTAAATTACTTGGTAAAGAAAATCTCAAACTTAAAGCAATTCTGTAATCAGGGACATAGAAGTGATTATGTACAAACTTCACAATCAAGAACTCTCACTCTTGAACATTAATGCATGTTTCAAACTTAACCTTATTTAAATGTCAGAAATAGAACAGGTTTCAATCAACAGTGAACTGACTAAGAGACAGTCAGTCAGCCATGCCACAATCTTGAAGGAGGTGCCAGTCATAGAACAACTGGTCAAGGAACAGCCAATCATAAACTACATGTCAAGGCAATGTTAGTTGTTGTGTAACTGGTGAAAGGACAATTGGTAGAAAATTTCACAGGTTTCCTTCATTTATGGTAAAATCCAAAAATAAGGCAGAATTCATTGAGATCATCTGTGTTAGCATAAGTGAGCTATTTCATAATACTGGCAGGATGGAAATCTATAGCTGCCAAGGGTTAACAGAAATGTTTTCTACTCCTATCATCACTGAAGAGTTCAAATGACAAAAAAGAGCAAAGTTTGTAAAGTGACACCAATCATTGGAAGGGTGAGTAGCATGACCCAGTTGTTTTCATTGATTCTTTAACTGAAGTTGTTCAGTCTGCAAAATAACCTGTTGAATAAATCATTGTGGCAGATTTGAATTTAATATTTGATACTGAGGAGACAAATTCCAGTGGAACATTTCAATTCTTTCTTTTAAGGAAGAAAAATTAGTACCTGAGACAGAGACTGTGCAATTAAGCAGTAATGATCAAGTAACATGATGGAGTAATCAACAGGTTGGGATTGCCAGTAAAGCAAACGCAGGGGTAAATGCAAGCTTCCATTCTCAGAGTTGAAGTACTGTCTGCATTATTCAACACAGATTGGTCAATGGATTAAGAAGAAAGATTGCTCACTCAGACTGAGGATTATACTGCATGGAGGCCACGGAAGCCATCATTTGAGGTAGCACAACCAATGTCCATAGATTCAGGACACTAAGAAGAAAGTGACTTGCTTTGAGATCCAGGATACTGAAAGGAGAAAAATACCTGTTTCAACAGAATAACTGTTTTCTATGGCAGATATTCATGAGACTAAATGTTCCCCAGATGAAGCTATGGGGCAATTATCTGGTTCAGCTGTCCTCTGCTCAGAAGTTGAAGAATCTTCAACATGATTAAATGGACCAATTGCCTGATTGAGAAGGAACAACATCCTCTGCAAAGGATGTGCAAGATAAAACATCTTCCAGTCTGAAAGGACTTTCATACCTCAAAGGGTCAAGAGTAAAAGCTGTTGTCAAGCCAAAGACCTACTGACATTCCAAATCTGAGGAAAATCTGTTCTAGATGAACAGTGAAACCTCCCGGTTGTGATTTCATAAAATCAGACAAATGGAGGGGGAATGATGGAATAGTAGTAAATGTATGGGGGGATCATCCAAGAATTTCAAAGGGGACAGACCTACCTTCTTTGATGTTACTGTACTCTGCTAGCAATGTCCATCCTACTATTGTAACTTGTACCTGATTGCTATCATACAATAAACTATATCTTGTTTAAGACCCTCTTCTCAATTAGACTACAAGTGGTTTTCCTTTATCACACTACACCAATTGGTCACTTTAGATCCCCGGCTAAAAGGAGGCTGGGGCAGAAATCTCTCCCTTTCACCAAAGGGAAGTCGTGAGAATTCAGCACTTGTAATGCAATAGACATCGTAATATTTTGCTGTGCAGCATTGGCTTAAAAGCACCAGAGTGACACAAACAAACTTTGCGACCTGTATCCTGATGTAGGAACATTTAGGAAAGCACTAATGACAGATGTAAGCCAGAACACTTGATCAGTGAAATGCTGAAATGTTCCAAGCAATTAATGTTTTTACTAGCATTCAGTACAATCAAAACATAGGCTTGTCTATTACTACGTTTCAATTAAACAGCAAACAGGGTTAATGACTAATCAACTCACCCAGACATTATTAAACAGATATAGCTCAGTCATTGTGACTCATCACAAACATATATTTAGTACTGATCTATTAAGTTTCCTTCAATAATGATGTATTCCCTTGCAAAAGTAGATGAGTTTGAAAAATAGCACATCTGCACTTTTAATAACAAGTTCAAATTTATACAATTAGATGATAACACCTCTTATATAAGATTTATTTGAGAAAAGAGTAGTATTAGGTCGACATTTGCCGGAAATCAGTTAAGCATCAATTTAAGGGAGTTTCATGGAGGGTTGCTCTCCATGAGCCCTAGCGTGTTTTCACACGTTTATCTCCCCAGCGTTCCTCATGAACTATGTACTTCGCCTCTCTGGGACTGACTTTCACTATCTTCCACTTGGTAGCAGTGAACATACGCCCAAGTACTGGGACCTCTCAGGATTCCTGGCACCAACGCAGTATTAAAAATGTAGTTGTGCACCAGGTCAAGTGTACCAATTTGAAGCTGCCCTGCACAGTTCCTGTGAATGAAAAATTGCCCCGAGATAGCAGACAGAGGCAAGTTGGCTTCCTGCTTGAGCAACAGGAACCTGCAGAGGAGGGCCATCTTCTTTCCACAGGACTGCAGGAGGAGACCACAGCATCAGCCACTCAGATCAGTGCCGTTTCCACTGACTGGAAGAACACCCACCATCGCTGCAAATCAGTTAATAGCCTCTTGCACTCCATGGGGTAAGTGCCATAATCTTCTCTCTGCTACCTCACACTCACTTTAACTCTGCTATTGCACACACACCCCACAGAGGCCCATAGTCTATTGTTGTCACTACTAAATGCAACATCTTCCCACGCTTGTCCTCACATCCTGCAACATCCCACACTAGTAATCCTGTATGAACTCTGTGCTGCCTAGTCACATAGTTGGGACAATTCAGCACTTTTTCCCTAGCTGCACCAAAGCTAACAGCCATTTTCACCTCACTCAATTCTTCCCTTTGTCTTATTCTGGGAGAAAATGACTCACAATAAATGAAAAGAGTCGAAACAGGTGGTGGGGTGCCTAATATCTGTCTACTCATCCTTATGAGGTGAAGATGCTTGACTTAGCTGGAGAGTACAGAAACTACCCCTGTGGTGATGCCAAAATGTTCATCTCCAGAAAACAAAATAAGATTCAAGGTCAAATGCTATGTTTCTTTCCCATTACCACCACTGTAAATGTATACTTAACATGCCCAAACATCTGCCCCTTTTTACTTTTTTGCAATATGTTATCACTTTTGTCTTCTGCAAGTGCCAGACAGCAGCCATGCTAGATGTCTCCTTTGCTTCTTAGGAAGAAGCCACTGATCCCTCAGAAGATGCACTGACATGCCTGCCTTCTAAACCCTTGAAGGAAATGCCCTAGGTCACTGGCAATCAAAAGACTGCCAGAGACTAGGGACCTTCCCTGCCGCAGGCAGGAGAAGACCCAATAAGTGTCGGTAACTAAGATTTCCATCCAAATGCACAGGCAGACACAATAGACGCAGGCAGATTTGCCTAGACAGGCTGACTTGAAGGTTGGAGGACTCCACCAATGTTGTTTGTGTCGTGATGGCTCTGATATGCAAGCAGCTGGCCGCCTCCATGGGTAGCTGTCATGAAGAGCTCCTTCGAGTGCACTCAGTGTCTGCTGGATATGCACACGCACCTGTACTCCATTGCTCTGGCTACTGGTACTCAGTACCAGAAACAAGGTGGTGGGGGACAAGGAACCTTGACCTCCCTCTTACTGTGGCTGCCTCACAAGGAGACAGGAGAATGTCACTAGACACACAGTCGGATGAGACCTAAATATTGCCTTCCTCCCCCTCACCCAAAAAAATCTCCTATTTAGGAGCATCTGACCTTTCCTCGACATTGGGAATCTCATTTTTTTGATGTCACCATATTAGCCTAACCGGCATGTCATTGCCTGTGTCATTCAGGAGCCAGGAAGATTCTGCGCAGTATATTGAGAATGTATTCACCTGTGTTTCCCATCTGCTGACTGGTCAACATTGGCTTCTGGCTGAATAAGAATGATTTTGAAACTGTCTTTCTTGATTTCAAATCCCTCCACTCCCATGGCCTATCCTTCCTTGATAATTTCATCCAACCCGACAACCCTCTGAGATATGTCTCACATTTCACATATCCTTGATATGAATTGTTCCACAATGGCAGCCATGCCTCTCCTTCCACCTTTAAAAGGTGTCCCTACTACATCTGTAATGAAGCTTTATGACACCATCGGCAGCTCAGTATCAAATTTTATTTTGGAATTCTCCAACGAAGTATCTTGAGATATTTTACCAGATTAAGGACGCTATACAAATGCAAATTCTTGCCGTGGTTTATACTTGGTATTCAACTGATTTGGCTCAGATTTCCCTCCAATGAGAGTAGCAACAGTATGAGCAAATTTATTCATTTAGTACAGTAATGTCATTGTTGATAACTTCCTCCTTATTTTCCTCAATTTTAGTTAAGGCAAATGACACTGACAATGAGTAAGTACAGATTGGTCACCCAAAACACTTTATTAAGTCAAAGCAAAATACTATGGATGCTGAAATCAGAAATAAAAACAAAAGGCACTGAGAAATTCTGGTAGCATTTGTGGACAGAGAAATAATGTTTCGAGTCCAAGAGGACTTCTTCAGAACTGAAAGGGGTCAGAAAATGTGAGATAACAAGGTGTACAGCTGGATGAACACAGCAGGCCAAGCAGCATCAGAGGAGCAGGAAAGCTGATGTTTTGGGCCCAGACCCTTCTTCAGAAAATGGTGGTTTCATACTTTAACACCTTCATTTATGTCTATCTTACATCTCTATCTCTCCTTCATCACTCTGCCTTTTGCTGTGGGTACCCTCACAATCTGTTCCACTCACTCCCCAATACCAACAGGATTTAAACCACCATTTCTAAGCCACTTTCAATTCTGAAGAAGGCATATTGGATTCAAAATATTAACTCAGTTTCTCTTTTCAAAGATGCTGCCAGACCTGCTGAATATCTTCAGCACATTCTGTTTGTTTTTCTTTTTTAATTCAATGATACTAAAATCAGGACAGCTGCACACCAGTTGGCCAATCTATCACCCATTTAACAGTGTCATCTAAAGTTAAAATTACTTCCAGTCAGTTAGGACAAAGGGAAATCAAGTGGAAGATTTTCAGCCAGACAATAATGGACTTGTAGAATAAGTGAATGAATAAGCAATGAAAACAAACACTGTAAATGGTTTCAAGAGATAATAAGATGTGTTTCTGGAGGAGGTGAAATTAATCTATCAAACAGGAACAGGTTTATTGGTCCTGCAAGACTTCTCCTGTTATTAAAATCTGTACACATTCACAAGAAACTTCCATTGTGATCCTGTGAGCTTTATTGACAGACTGCATCTAATAAAATTATTACTGTTTCTATAAACAATTATTTCTGAGAACTTGTAAATTTTGTGCAGTCAATTATCCTTTATCTTATTTATGATCAAACCTTTCCAGTACATGAAGCATAATTATCCTGTCCAGTCTAGTCAAGGGTCTCTCAATTTTCAGGATCAAATGCTTTCCTAGGAGTGGGCAGAGCTTTGCATATCCAGCTGGGGAAGTACTGAGCATGTGTTGCAGTATTGCGGCAGAAGGAAGACTCTCATCTGATTTTCCAGCCCAAAACAATGAAGATGAATCACTGAGAAGGGTACCCACAAAATGTAAGTCAGGCACTGTATCAAGCTCTGCTTTGATTGCAGGAAGGGTGAGTGGCAGACAGCTGAGGAAACCTGACAAGAAACATTAAATCCCAATTTTTATTCAAGGTCAGCATAGCAGCCATAAGGCCCTTGTGTCAGAAAACATTGACATTGTTGCCACTCTCTAAGGCTAGCAGCAGTAGACATATTTCTGCTTTTCGAGACCCAACACTGGGCCAATTGCCAGGTTTGTGACCAACAAGCAATCGATTGCATTTGAGGTCATTTTAGAGAGAGAAAGTGCACGTTTTGTGCAATCTGACTGGCTAGTGCCAAGCATAGAAGTCATGCTCATAATACTTACATAAATTTAAAACAACTTATTCAGTTCATGGGATGGCCAGTTGGAAATAAACGAGTGATATTGGTATATAAATGTTTAACAAAATCAAATCAAATTCCTCTCTTTTCCATCCGGATGAAGGCAACAACACATTTAAAATGAATGGGCTGAAGATTCGACTATTTGATCTAAGCATAGCAAGGAATAATGTAACATAAGTTTCAGTAATTTTGAAATTATACATTACGAGAAGCAAGCATAGTAATCAACTGAACAATAAAATTAACATAAAAACAGGCAGTGCTGGAAAAACTAAACAGGTCTGGCAGCATCTGTGGAGAGAGAAAAAGAGGTATGTTTTTGAGACTGATATGATTCTTGTGTGGGCTTCCTTGAGAGGGGGAAAACGGGTAAGTTAGCCAGATAATATTTGAGTGCATCTGCAGCATTTTGATTTTATTTCAGTGGAGTAAATTTGCTTATTTACAGCCATATACCTCAGTCAGTTTAGAAGCAACCATTGACTTATTAGTACTGATTACACACCATTATTGGAAAAATTTCCTCAATCAGAACATTTACTGTATGAATGATTGTATTCCAAATGTTTGGGCCTGAGTGCAGAGATCAGGACTGTGTCATGCTGTAGACAGTGGGCATTTTGTGACTGAAATTCAGATTGTTTTGTGCAAATATAGGCATAAATAATGAGCATCCTCAATGCTCTAACAAAATAAGATACTGGCACTAACAATGAATGCAATTTGGAAAAGTGCTTGCATTTTCACTTGTTATTAATCAGTTTAGGAAGTAATCACAACAGGAAATCTAAAGACCAAAAATAACAAAAACAATGAGATCAGTAGTTACACAATTGCTTCAAAGATGTATTGATAATTACAATGAAAAATGACTCCACTTAAAAGAACCATTCAACAGGTCCTAAATAACGGTAGTGGGCTCCAGGGAAATAATAACAGAAATGTTAGCTTGAGTTTATGTGTTTTCACTATTAATTTTTCAGCAGAACTCTGACAGAAGCACTTAGATGACAACAGAATAAATGTGGATTCAATATTCTTAGAGGTTAGATTACACTACGCACTAAGATTACGAAAGAATTCAATAACAAATTCTATTCTGAACAAGCAAATATTGAGGAAGTCCATTAATCTAATAGTTACCAGCTTACCACCAGATCCCACAATTCTCAAAAAGACAAATTTTTGGTGAAAAGTAAAAGCAAAGCAGAACCAAAACACAAAGGGGAAACTACTCTGTTGACTATCAGCTGGTGAATTCACAGTAGAGTGAAGATAAATGAAATGGAATTTTCTTCAGTTAAAAGTAGATATTTTATAAGTAGGTTGAAGGTATATAGTTCTATTTACATTCTGTGCACAAATTTATGATGATAACATAAGACTGTGATTATTTATTTGTACCTATAAATTTCATACGCAGATTCATTATGTACATAAAAAAACAGTGCATTATTACTGCAAGGACTATGCAACATCCATAATTCATTCTTTTTTCCAATTACATTACCAATTTTTGATTTCTTTACTTTTCTACTCATGCTCATTGACCTGTAGGTATGTATATTTATCACTTCACTGAAGAATGACATTAAAAGACCAGTCATTTATGCTTTTTTATTGCACTAGTTATGTAGTTCCATATAGTTCTGTTATCAAATGAAAAGAGAAACTATCATTTAATTTCTTATCTTGAGGTGATTGCTTTGTAATATGACTTGTTTTATTAGCTTTAATATTGTAGGTTGCAAATTTAAATTAATTGCTCTTGTCTCTGGCACTATTTGAATACGTAATATAACAAACACTTCATTGTTTGAAAGCAAAGTACGCACACCATGTGCTCCATTACTGTTTCGTATATATGGGTCTATAATTCAATTGATTTTTCAGCAGCTGATAGACAATAATGACTTTGGTTTCGTGGAATGAAATTTAGGAAAAATGTTCTTGTGTACATTGGTCATTCAATGTAAAAATAACATTCCTGTTCTGATGTAGCATAATATTGATCATAATTAAAAAAACTCTTGAAAGCATTTCTTCTCTCCTCATACTCAAACTACAGTTTAAGAAATTGCATTGCATATTATTCATAATCAGAAGGTTCTGGCAATATTAATGACTAGGCTTATGATTAGACTCCTATCTAAAAGCCAAAAGCATCAAGATCAAATACTGATTAGATAATTTGCATGATAAATGTTCATTAAATTACATTTCTGATTTTACTTACACCAAGTAAAATAATTATTCAAGACTGCTTTTCAAAAAAAAACAGCATATTAAGTGATTTTCTACATTATACTGTAAACCATGGTTTTCAAGTTCTATGAAGAAAATAGCATAATATAATTTGATATCTATAACCCACAAGGTTAAAAAAAAAGATTTCACAGATATTAAATTTAAGAAAAGTTCAAGCAATGAATTTCAAGTTTAAGCAGTGTGGAGTGATCTACTATTTGAATGGTGAGAAACAGCAAACTTTATCAGCGGCAGCCCTATTATGCTATGGGTTTCAACCATCAATGCCCTTTTTTTTAATGAATAGGAAAGTTTTAATTACATAAATATTCAGATTATATCTGATCATTTGAACAGCAGGTTGATAGAGGTGCCATGATTCAGTTAGTTTATAGTAGTCTATATCACACCCTCACAGTCATACAGCACAGAAACAGATCCTTCAGTCCGACCAGTCCGTGTCGAACATAATCCCAAACTAAACTAGTCCCACCTGCCTGCTGCCTGATACCTACATAGCCTAGAGTCAGTTTTCTCATGTGAGTGGACTCCTCCAATTTTCAGACTTTCCCTTCTTTTCTTTGCCTGCAATCATGAAGAAATTGATTACATGTTCTTGAGGCCTCTTATAGATTAGCAACGGTGATTACAATTCCCCCATAAAATTAGGTATCCTTCTATATACACAGATAACTCATGGAGAAAATGTAAGCTAGTATGAGTCCTCATTCAGAAAGAAAATGAAAGAGGTTTCTACAAAGTCATGTAGGTTACCAGATTCCTTACCTGTCTGTATTTCCAACAGGCAAAAGAAAACCAAATCTATTAGTTGCCCAGCTACAAGGGAAAGACTTTGCTAACTGAAGTTAAAATAACTGAATCTTTGAAAACAAAATCACATGAATGAAGGCTATTTTGAATTTAAAGAATAGCAACTATTGATTGGTAACAAATCTGGGCAGATAGTGTTGTGGTGATGGGCATAACACTCACCCTGTTGAGGTCAGGTATATGAAACATTGGAAACACTTGTGAGATGGCATCACTCATTAGATTTCCCATAACTTTGCTGTGGTTGACCTGGATATTCGTAAGATGCCAAGGTCCAGGTCAACAGAATACTGGAAAATAGTGGAAATAGTTGATCCAGTTAGGTTTCTGATCAATGATAACTACCACGATTTCTTTTGTGTATGTGGAGTGTATTCTGTGATGGATATGCTGCTGAAGATCATAACAATAGCCACTTTCTTGTTGGAGATGGTCATTAGTACTGTTACTTGCCACTTATCAACTAATTCCTGAATGTTATCCAATTCTCGCTGGGCAAGGAATGATGTGTTCTCTGGAATGTTTCGAATGTATCCAAATACTGGTCCAAAAATCATCACTGGTGAAAACGCTCAGGAAGACTGACTCTATAGGACATTGTCCTGAGGAACTCCTGTTGTGATACGCTGGTGTTCTGTTGATGAGCTTCCAATGACAGTATAGCCATGTTTCTTCACACTACAATCCAGCCAAACGAAAGTTTCTGCCAATTCTCACTTATTTCAAGTTTATAAAAATGTCATGATACCACACTAGGCCAGACGCTGCCTCAATATTCAAAGTCACTCTCACCTCATATCTGGAACTCAGCTCTTTATCCATGTTTTAACCAAGGCAGCAGTGAGACAGTTTAATGAGTAATGGTGTTCCTGGCAGAAACCAAACTGAGCATTAATGAGCAGATTGTTGCCATGTAAGTGCTGTTTGTTTACAAATTCAATTATTTGGCTGATCATTGACAGCATAGACTGAGGGGGAAGTAATTGGCTCAGTTGCATTTGCCATACTTCTACGGGATAGGACATTCTTGGACATTCTTTCACATTATCACTGTATTGTTACTGTACAGGAATAGCTCCATTTTGGGATGTGACTAGTTCTATGCTGGGGGGGGAGTGGTATGTTGGAGAGAAGATAGAGAGAAAACAGCGTAATGTACTGGCAAGCAGGGGCAGTACCATCAAGGGCATTGAGACTGTTCTCCGCAAAAGAAAGAGTACATGTCTAGTCAGTGATGTTGGCTGCCCAGTGCCAGGGTTCAGAATATCTGTTCTGGCTGGACAAGAACATGTAGTAGGAGAGGGGGATTCAGTGGTCATGATCCATATAAGTAGCAACAGCACAGGTAAGACTAAGAAATAGGTTGTGCTGAGTGACGATGTGAAGCTAGGTTGAAAAGCAGAACCTCCAAGGTATTAATCTCTGGATTACTATCTGACACAAGTGCAAACTGGAATTGGAAAAATAAGATAACAAGAAATGAACGTGCAGCCCAAAGACTGGCGTGGAAGAGGGTGGTCCTGATTCATGGTGCACTGACATGGGGAAAGTGGCACCTATACCATCATGATGGACTACATCCAACCCACATCAGCAGCTATTTGCTGTCTCAGGAGTCCTGATGGATTTCGTCCTAGGGTCTTAAAAGAGGTTGCTGATAAAGTGGTAGGTACAATTGTGTTAATTCCCTGAATTTAGCTGGATTCCAAAAAGATTCCATCAGACTGGAAAGGAGCAAACATAACTCCCCTTCACAAGAAGTTGTAAAGGCAGAAAACAGGAAACTACAGACCAGTTTGTTTGATATCTGTCATGGCGCCAGTCATGGAATCAAATAATTAAGGAGCCTATCACTGTGCCCTTTGAAAATTTCAAAGAAATTGGAAGTGTCAGCAAGGATTTCTAAAAGGGAAATCCTGTTTGAAGAATTTATTGGAGCGGAGGACAGTAGAATTGGAAGTGGTATATAAATGAGATGAGTTAGTGTTTTTACTGAGATGCAAATGCATAGTAATAAATTGCTGGCTGCACGGTCACTAGATTCTGAAGTCCTTAGTTAAAGTGTGAAGTAAAACATTGGGAATTTTCTTCTCAAAGTTGAGAATCTTATCATTCTCACTAGATTTGCCATTATTCACATCAAACTGTGAAAATTCTGTCTTTTATTCTTGCTTATGTTCATGATACATAATCTCGTGATTTAAGTTTCCATTCCACTAGAGGTAGTTGATAATAAGTTGAAAACAGCAATACCTATTTCCATGCACTATCTCAAAATGAATGACTTTAGAGTCTGAAGCCTGGGAAAGAATTTTGAGGAATGATTGCTGGAGTCATCAATGACTTTCCATGGCCTATCTTTTACTTGTCATTCACTTAAACCCGGACAAGACTCTGACAGCCTACAGGCCACTGAAATCATTGGGATATTGATGATAAGGACTGGGATTGTCAATGGACTTTCACAGTTTGCCATTTTAATTGAGATGAAAGAGGTGCAATATAGAGAAGAGGAAAGGAGAATGAGGCAGTGTAGGAGGAGGATGATCATCACAAAACATTATTATCAAACAAGGCCATTCTGACAATGCATATCATGCCATTTTCTCAGTGAACAGTTATAGGTCAGAAGCATGCTCTTCACCAAAGAGGCAAGGAGTTGTGCTGACTATCAAATGGAGACGTACCTGCAGATAAGCTAATTATCTGAACAACTCTGCTTGTGATCCTCAATGTGACAGCCATAAACATGTTCGATGTGACAAGCTTATTTCAAGTACCCACTGGGAGAATCTGTGTAATATCACCCAAGATGCCATCTGTAATTGTTACATCTTTTAGAACAGGACAGAAATTCAATCAGGCTGAAATGATAGAAAAGCTGTAGCGTACTCAGGGCACTCCATTTGCTCGATTTCCCAAAGCAAAGAATTTAATAGGTGGTGTCCACTTACCATTCCAAGTTCCTGCCACCCTCAACATTCTGAGCAGGAATGATTACTGCTTACTAAATGTCCTGACCGTGTCTGACCATGTATAAAGGATCATTCACCTTGTCCTTCAGTATTCTGCCATCCCTGTACTCGTCAAGATAGATAATTCATATATGGGTAGCTGGTGAGTGACACAAATGAACCCTCTTCCTATTAAGTATTGTAGAGAATTGCTGAAATAAAGAATATGCAATGGTTATTTGGGCTGCTACAATAGGGGAGCACTTCCTATAGTCAGTGCCAGAGTGTCAACTGGCAATATTAAAATAAATACAGTAAACGTTTTATTATCTGATACCGATGGAACCAGGAATATGCCAACTGATCAAATATTCTGGATAACCAAAAGGTCCACATAATTAGTATAAAGACATGCACTAAGTAATAGAAACGTAATGCAGGGCTATACACACGAATGTCATACTTTATTTATTGCATAAATCTCTTAAATAATAATACAACTTTGCCTTAAATAAACTCGAAATTGAATCAACTGTTGACATTTCATGTGGTCAATCGATTGAACAACAATTATATTTACATTGAGGTAAATAAATTGAAGAACTATAATAATTGGACAGAATAATAGAGTACACTTTGTGGTATTTGAGGTAAATCATTTTTGTCAATTTATCAAGATGCTGGTTCATAACAAACTTTGCTGTAATTTGCTTTGATATAACTTATCAATAAGGTTCTAGTTACCCATTTTTATAGCTGTGTAATCCTTAACGAAATTTTTTAATGTACTCTGCTGATGAGTAATCAATTTTGCTTTCTATAAGGCATGCTTCTGATGTTTCGCGTAATGATGAAAATAAAATTAGGAAATTTCAGTAAATAAAATTCTCAACTTCCAATGCGGAGTATTGCTTGTAATATTTATTTGGAGGATATTTTGTGGTAATAAAATTAATTTTAAAAATGTAATTTGAATAAAATGTTTAATAAAATTGTGTTATCTAATGTGGAACTTGAAATGACAACTTTGGAATTAAGACCCCCATTAACTACTCACTGAGCTATCCCGACTATAAGCATCTTGCACAGAGACTTAATGTCCTCGTTCTAAAGTATAGTGGCTCATTGAGATTGTGATCCATTGCATATTAGGAACTGGAATGAATTGTTACTAACAAATTACATTTTTCTTTTCAGTTGGTTATTTCATGCAATGACATCGATGCCAAGTGGATTACACATGTTCCAACTTTTGAATGTTTGTCCATGCAGTGCCTGCTGAAGTGCATCCTAAGAAAGAATATGCAACTGGTCTCTCCAGTTGGCAGCAGTGTAAAACACATGCCTTTAAAAGAGTTGCCATTGAAAGAATTAAAAAAAAAACTTATTCATTGCCCATTCATGTATTTGTCAGGCATAACCGGGAGTAAATTGACTGATATCTGCCAACATAACCATGTTAGTTGTAAGATTTTTCTTTTACTCTGAGGATATGATAAGGCATTCAGTATATGCAAATACTTTATTTCCAGTATTAGACATGAGAAGAGGAAGAACTTCCTGGATCTGTGCTTGTGTGCTCTCAGTTGCCATGCCTTTGAATGATATTACTTCATTTTCCGGCATTCATTTAATCTGCTGATATTTTTCTTGCTTTAGATACTAGAACAGCTGTGCAATTTGCTACGCAGTACAGGTAGATATTGTACATACATTGTAGCATAATTGCATGCTGGTGTTGCATGCTTTAGAATCAGGATTTTGTTGAGCATAGTCACCTAGAAAAGAGTAGAATGGGAACGGTTGACTACTTTTGGCATTATTTACATGCCGATTTCAACTTTGAATTGAAATGTGTGAAGTACTAGTTAGGCTGTTTGCAAAATACAATGGTGTATCTGTGGATGCAAAATGTAAAATTATTACAGATACCAGCTGTCACTGTGATAGTGCATTATAACAAACATTCCCTTTAAGCTATGCAGGTGCACAGCCACTCAGCAGTCCAGAACATACTGCACAGGAGATAAACAGATGGCACACGAAGAAGTACTTGAGATTTGCACATGCGCAGCTGTCCATCTAACATAAAGGAACCTGCAATGTAGCAAACTTGCCATCCACCACAAAGGGACATCAGAGGGAACATGGATCATAACTGATCAGACTCATGTGTTAAAGAGCAGATTGTAATCATATCGTAACTGTCTGCAGTCCTGTTACACCCAGTCATGAACAGTAGTGGACAATTTAACAACTAATGGAGGGAGGAGCACCATGAACATATCCATCCTTTCAATTCATTCACGGGATGAGATTGCCCATGCCTAATTGTCCAGAGGGTAGTTAAGAGTAACCACATTACTGTGGCTCTGGAGTCACATGTAGACCAGACCAGGTAAGAATGGCAGTTTCCTTCCCTTAAGGATATTAGTGAACCAGATGGGTTTTTCCAACAATCAACAATGGATTCATGGTTATCATTAGATTCTTAATGCCAGATATTTATCGAATTCAAATTCCACCATCTGCCATGGCGGTCCCCAGAACGTTATCTGGGTCTCTGGATGAACAGTTCAGCGATTATACCACGACACCATCACCTCCTGAATGATAGCAGAGTTCAGCAGGTCAGTGCAAAAGGACATGGCTGAAGTTTTTGAAAATTTCTTCACTTGGACATATGGAGTAGATCATCCAATTAGTAGTTACATAGAAACATAGAAGAAAGGAGCAGGAGGAGGCCATTCTGCCCTTCAAGTCTGCTCCACCATTCTTCACGATCATGGCTGATCGTCCAACTCAATAGCCTAATCCTGCTTTCTCCCCATAACTTTTGATCCCATTCGCCCCAAGTGCTATATCTAGTTGCCTCTTGAGTACATTCAATATTTTGGCATCAACTACTTCCTGTGGTAATGAATTCCACAGGCTCACCACTCTTTGGGTGAAGAAATGTCTCCTCATCTCCGTTCTAAGTTATCTACCCTGAATCCTCATACTGTAAGCCCTGGTTCTGGACACACCCACCATCGGGAACATCCTCCCTGCATCGACCCTGTCCAGTCCTGTTAGAATTTCATTAGTCTCTATGAGATCTTCCCTCATTTGTCTGAAATCTAGCGAAAACAATTCCAACCTAGTCAATTTCACCTCATACGTCAGTCCCGCCATCCCCGGAATCAGCCTGGTAAACCTTCGCTGCATTCCCTCAAGAGCAAGAGCATCCTTCCTCAGAAAAGGAGACCAAAACTGTACACACTATTCCAGGTATGGTGTCACCAAGGCCCTGTATAACTGCAACATCGCTGCTCCTGTACTCAAAACCTCTCGCAATGAAGGCCAACATACCATTTGCCTTCTTTACCACCTGCTGCACCTGCATGCTCTACTTCAGCGACCGGTTCACAAGGACACCCAGGTCCCGCTGCACACTCCCCTCTCCTAATTTACAGCCATTCAGGTAGTAATCTGCCTTCTTGTTTTTGCTTCCAAAGTGAATAACCTCACTTTTATCCAAATTATACTGCATCTGCCATTGATTTGCCCATTCACCAAACCTGTCCAAATCATGCTGAAGGATCTCTGCGTCATTGTCACAGTTCACCCTCCCACCCAACTTGGTATCATCTGCAAACTTGGAGATGTTACATATTTTTATCCAAATCACTTTATGTTGTGAATAGCTGCGGTCTTAACACTGATCTCTGTGACACCCCACTAGTTACTGTCTGCCAAGTTGAAAAGGACCCATTAATTCCTACTCTGTTTCATCTCTGCCAACCAGTTTCCTATCCATCTCACTTGCCCCAATCCCATGATCTTTAATCTTGCACCTTAATCTCTTATGTGGAAGTTTGTCAAACGCTTTCTGAAAGTTCAAATATATTACAATCGACTGGCTCCCCCTTGTCAACTCTACGAGTTACATTTTCATAAAATTCCAACAGATTTGTCAAGCATGATTTCCCCTTCATAAATCCATGCTGACTCAGTCTGGTCCTCCCACTGCTTTCTAAAAGCTCTGCTATAAAATCCTTGCCAATGGATTCGAGAATTTTCCCCACTACCATTGTTAGGGTCACTGGTCTTTCATTCCCTGTTTTCTCTCCATCTCCCTTTTTGAATATTGGAGTGACATTAAGTACCCTCCAATCTGCAGGGACTGTTCCAGAGTCTATAGAATCCTGGAAGATGACCACCAATGCATCCACTATTTCGAGAGCTACTTCATTAAGTACTCTGGGATGTAGATTATGAGGCCCTGGGGATTTATCAGCTTTCAATCCAATTTTCTCAGCACCATTTCTCTACTAATATTGATCTCCCTCAGTTCTTCCCTCTCACTAAATCTTGTATCCTCCAACAATTCTGGTATCTGATTTGTGTCCTCTTTTGTGAAGACAGAACCAAAGTATGCATTCAGTTCCTCAACCATTTCTTTGTCCTCTGTTATGCATTCCCCCATTTCTGTCTCTAGGGGACCTATATTTGTCTTTACCAATCTCTTTCCCTTCACGTACCTGTAGAAACTCTTACCATCAGTCTTTATGTCTCCTACAAGCTTACTTTCGTACTCTACATTCCCCTTCTTAATCAATCCCTTGGCCCTTTTTGCTGAATCCTGAACTGCTTCCAATCCTCAGATTTATTATTTTCCTTGGCCAATCTGTATGTTTCTTCCTTGGATCGAATACTATCTCTTACTTCCGTTGTATGCTATGGATTGGCCCTCTTGCCCATTTTGCTTTTGCAACAGACAGGAATAAACAGTTGTTGCAGTCCCCCTATGCCTTCCTTGAATGTTTGCCATTGCCTAGTTTTCTCCTGATGACCATCATAGGTGCCATTTTCAACCAATTCAATTCACTCCACATAATGTCAAGAAACAGTTGAGTATGCTGGGCACAGCAAAGGCGATGGACCTGAATAACATCCTGGCTGTACATACAAACATCCAAATTAGGAGCAGAAGTAGGCCATTTGCTCCTTCAAGCCTGTACTGCCATTCAATGAGATCTTGGCTAATCTGTTTGTGTTTTGAATTCTATTTTCCCATCCATTCCCAATAACCTTCGATTCCCTTGCTGAACAAAACCAATGTACTTCTGCCTAAAAAAAAAGATGCAATGACCCTGCCTCCAAATTTTGAGGCAAAGAATTCCATGGTTTCACAACCTCAGAGCAAAGAATTCTACAGAGCCTGCTAGCCACTCACATGGCCAGGTTCCAACGTCCCCTCAATCAGATTGGAACAAAACAGAAATTGCTAGTGAAACTCAGCAGGTCTGGCACCAACTGTGGGAAGAAAGCAGAGTTGAGTTCAGTGACTCCTTACCAGGCTCTGCATGCCACAATGAAAGTCAGTTGTGCAATCATGTCAAAAAATTGCTGCAACTGTGTGTAAAGTGGATGGAATTAAGTTTTTTTTTCCTTGGGAGCAAAGTAAAGCTTTGTATTTTGAGGAACTGCTAGGGGCAGTTGCAGCAATCATACATCAACTGATTCAATAATGCCACCTATCTGCTTCAATTTACACTTCATGCACAAGAGTGTTCAAGTGCATAGATTTACCATTATGTCCGAATCAATGATCAGCATAACATTGCCTCCTTGTCTTGTCAGATAAGCAAGTGCCATTTGAATAAGTGGAACCCAAAATTCCCATTTCACAACCACATTCCATTGGTAGTCCAGCAAGCAGTCCCTGCTTAGTGTCCATTTATGCTGTTCTCGATCTTTTGTGTTGGAGAATACATGTCTCATTATCTATATTATTCAACAATTGAGATCTTCACGTGAACCCCCTTCAATATATATTGACAGTATATCTACTGACTGTCAGGGAAGATGCAGTGAGACAGTGCACTGACATCATGAGGAGCTAAAGTTGGTCAGTATATCACAAAGGTTTGTGCCATGAAATCCCCCATGATAACTATTAGATTGACAGAAATCTTGAGGCATTTCCTTTTGACCCTTCTATCATTGGTAACTTTTTAGTGTTTCAGAGTGCACACACACTGCTAAGTTGTCCTGCAATGCTTCAGCATCTTTTAGGCCGGCGTTGAAACATTTGAGAGGCAGTGTTTTGTGCAGGTTTTGTCAGCAGACCATGACGGATAGTGGCCGTTTCAGCTTTCTGTTGTACATATCCAAGCCTTGAATGCCAATGAGCTTCCGTGGAAAGCTCAGACACAGAATGAACCTTTCACTTGAAAGGTGTGTGGAATGATGCATGGAGGCCAAGCCCAAACACATTGCCTGCACGTAGCATTTGGCATCAGTTTTGTCAGTATTAAAGTGTAACAACCTGGCTGCAGTCCTCAACATCACAGTTCAAAGAATCATGACAGCTGAGACTATTCGCAGCCTGGGAGTTGGTTGCTTGTGAGAGCAAAACATTGCTTGGCCGTTACAACTTTTTCATCCTTGAGATATTTTGCAGAGGCTGCGCATCTCTTACAAATGTGATTTCAAATGGTCTGATTGAGAAAAAGATACTAAAGCACACGTTTTAAGAGTTCAAATTAACCTATATTTACAAAAATCAAAGGTTATTTACAATGGTATATCTCCCGCATGTCCTTCTGTTCAACTCCCCCACTACATTTGAGCACTGAGACGAAGGCAGCCAGCTCTGTATGTTGCCCCTGTTAGTATGGAAGACTTGGGTGCTTGTCACCTAGTGCATTCGGGCTGAGCAAACTCAGGCCTGCTCGCAGTATAGAGCCAAGATGAAGGCTCATCCTCCTCTGGTTAAATTGCTGATGGCTTTGGGATCGCAGTCTGAGTTGGAGATTAAATGGGGGTGGGTGGGGAGGTGTCCTGAAAGGAAGCCTCTCTGGGGCATGTTGTCACTTCTTCTCATCTTCACAGCAACTAATCTCTACAAATAGGCTTTGTCTCTGTTCTTGCACGTTTCAAGCAGTATATTGCCAACAAATCCAGTCTCCCACCTCCCAACAGCAATTCAACCTCAAATCCTAGCTTGACTGTTGATATTAAACCTATTCTCTATTTGATTAAAATGCTGTACAATCTTCAATTTTAAATCAACAGCAAGATCCCAGTTGGAAACTGGCTTTTAAAGTTCGTTATTTAAATATGAGTAATTGTGTTTTTTTTCACTTAAAAAGGAAAAATGAAGGGAGTGCAGAGAAAGCCTGTCCATTTTTCGCTCCAAAGGAGTACTGACATTTCTTGTCTTAGAAGTGAACATGCACAAATAGCTGTAATGTTGACCACAGCAGTACACTGTGTTGCTGTGTTACCCACCATGGGCATTAATTCTTGCATTAGCATCTACAAAGACAACAGAGATAAATTTATTTGCAGATTAGCAGGCATCTACAAAGCTATTGAAAACAATGAACCGTAGAACTATAGGCTGCAATATCAGTACACAGAAATGCTTCAGTGCTGCAGCAAGTAAAGTGAATTTCTGTGGGGATACATCTACTCAGCAGCTGTCACTTGACAAGAAGAGCTGTGCAAAGCCAGGAGAATTATGCAAACTGTGTTTTGTGCAGTTTTGTCTCCCTCCTACCCAGCCTCCAGAATAGAAATTCACCTGCTCTGAGCTTTTGTACTTATCAATTGGCGTGCAACACCCTCCTAATTCGTCAAACAGAGCATCTCCAAAAATGCCCATGTCAAACGATATATTTTTTTAAAGGCTTTCAGATGTTTGGGTCCCATTCACTCATCACTTCAGCATCTTCATTCTTTAAGTCAAGATTTTAGAAAGCAACCCGGTCAGTGACGTTATTACATACCTCTGGAGCAGGTGGAACCTGAACACAAGCCTTGTGGCTCAGTGTAGACAAATTACCATTGTGCCACGAGAACCCTTTAATTCCAGTTTACATGTTTTTAATTGTATTTTTTAAGTTAATCCCCCACCATATCACCCGTGTTTCTAATTAAAGGAACAATTAACAAGCACCATCAAGGGAAGTGCAACTATACCAAAAAGGGAAGGGGTATTCCAGTTTGTAGATTTTTTTTTAATCAAACCTGTTCATGGATGTTATCACATTCAGGGGTTGTTGGATCCTCCACCTACACCCTACCCACCACATGGTCCTGCCACTATGGTGCCAACTGACTAACCGTGGCCCACTTCCCACATTGCAGAGGCATGGACCCACTGACCACAAACATCCTAACCAGATACCGGGCCATGGACAATCCCTCTGGACTAGGCCTAGACTTACTGTGCCAGGATCCTCTAACTGATGGCTGCATCCATGGAGTTCCATGGGCTCTACACCCCTAAGAGTTGGACACATGGCTATTTGATTGGTGCATGTGCAGAGTGTTTGTCGTGCCAGCAAGGGACTGGCGTAGCTCACTGCCATACAGCAAGCTGTGTGCCTCTCCTACCCCCACTTGAGGACTGCTACCTGAAAAACAAACTGCCTGCTTCTGTCAGGTGCCCACTTTAGTTTCTTTCTTGACTTTTCCCAACATTGAGCTTATTTGGCGAGTTTGGTAAAATGGGAGGCTAAATATTTATAAGGCGACTTGCGGCATTAAGAAGATGTTTAACAACCGAGTGAGACCATCTCCATGTCAAGATGGGTATCACTGCATTTCTCGCCATAGCCCGCATCACTCGGACCCTATAAGGTTTTGGCCCTGGAATACTATTATTGTAATAATTATTCTGTTTCACATCAGTTTTATACAACAGAGTGAAACTGGGAGACTTACCGTATTCGCTCTCCATGGCAACAGATGCAACAGCAACTGTATCAAACTTTTGAGTGATTCTATCACTCCAAGTTTTCATTTTAAAAACTGTTTATTTACACACAAATATTCTTTTACACTAAGATTTCAAGTGCACATATATAGATCCAATTTATAAAATTAGCATATCACATTGGAAAGAAAAAGGTGCCAATGAGCAAAATTCACACAAAACATTCAGAGCCACAATAAAACTTGTAATACATGGAAGAGAAGCAAGAGAATATGTATTTGCCACATTCTACAGCATTTTCTTTACAGGGAGAATACCTGCATTTGAAAACTTTAAGACCACTTTCCCATCAATACAATTCTCAGCTCCCGGTAACCCTGCTATAGACTGAAAATAAATCAGGTCAAAGCAACTGAAGCGAAAGGATCGAGGGCAGTCGGCAGAACCGGGGAAACAGCTATTCTTCAAAGAAAACCTTCAGCAGCTCATTTGTCCTCCAACTGGACAAAACAGAGAGTAGCATAGAAAAGATAGGTGGACAATGAAAACCTAGCCTCTATACAAGTATAACAAAACTTTAGAATTCTACAACTGCATTTTATCCCATCTACGTAGGATAAAAAGACCCCAGTCTGCTAAAAATGCAACGTAGATATTGCACTTCAAGGAGTTGCATCCAAGCTGACAAAGTATTAAAATATCAAAGAAGAGAAATGCTTCATTGGCTTCTTAAGATATCTAATAAAGCCATATTTCTCTAACTAGTACGCGTCATAAATATATAGAGTAGCAAGAGCAGAAGAAGAGCTAGCATGTTTTTCCTATCACCAAATCATCACTGAGAGCTGGAACTGATATGCTGTGGAATAAACAGAGCTCCAAAGTATCACCTGTGACTGCACTTAGTGAATTTGAAGAATGTTTCAAGGTATTAGAAAGTTGAATGAGACTAAACAATATTAAAATCCTGCATGCAACTCAAGAGACTTCATTGGGATTAATTTTCTCAAGTCCTTCTGGACTCCAATGTTGAGTTCAATTCCAAATTGGGAACCTGGAAGTGTGCATGCAGGGACAATGGCTCCAATTTTCCTGGAGGAGACCATTTATGAAGCTGCCTCTGGAGCTGTCCAGAGTAGTCAAAATAGGCAGAAGACACTCCCTAAATAATAATAAAAATATTGAAAATAAACTTGATCATGGATTTCATGTTTTCATTATGGAGATTTTATCCCACAGCTGCACTTGTGGATCCAGGATGAGCTATGTCGAGGGGGTCTCATTGGCCTGGGACAGTCTACTAGTAGTTGCTAGGAAAAGGTGGCATATATGCTGAAGACAGGGGTATGGGATTAATGGAGTAAGTGATAGGTCAAGACAGAGCCTAGATGGAGCGAGAGACAGTTAGGCAGGCAAAGGTTGGATAATGGTAAGCCACAGAAGGGAAATAGTTGATAATGGTGGAAATGGGTTGGCTGTGCTGAAAGCAGCCCATGTGATGACAGGGCCTGGGGTGTGGGAGTGGGTAAAGCAAATGGAATAAGGTGTTCAGGTTCTAACATTACTGAATTCAATATTGAGTTCTGAAGGCTGCAACATCACCAAGTGGAAAACAAGATGTTGTTCTTCCAGCTTGTGTTGAGCCTCGCTGGAGCACTGTGGCAGGCCTGAGACAGATGTTGGCCAGAGAACATAGTAGTGTCTTAACATGGCAGGCAACCGGAACCTCAGGATCATTTTTGCAGACTTAACATTGGTGTTCTGCAAAGCAGTTGCCTAGCCTGTGTTTCATCTCCCCAGTGTAGAGAAGACGGCATTGTGAGCACCAAATACAGTTGACTAGATTGAGTGAAGTACAGTTAAATTGCTGCTTCATCTGGTGGAGATTTGGATAATGAAGAGGGAGGAAGTAAATGGGCAGGTGCTACATCTTCTGCAATTGCAGGGGAAAGGTGACGCGGGGGCTGCAGGGAGGTGTTGGAATTCGAGGAGGTATTGACCAGAGTGTCCCGGAAGATCCTTGCAGAAGGCTGACAAGGGAGGGTACAGGAATGTGTGTCTGGTGGTGGCATCCTGCTGGAGGTGGTGGAAATGGTGGGTTTGGATTTGAATTCTGTGGGGCGTAAAGGGAGGACCAGGGAACCCTATTGGTGCTTTGGGAGGGAAGAAAGGGTTAGGGCAGAAGTGTGGGACATGGCTAAGGCCCTGTCAACCATAGTGCGGGGAATCCTTGGTTGAAGAGAAAGGTGGACATTTCTGAAGCCCCCTGTGGAAGGCAGCATCATCAGAATAGATGCGACAGAGACGGAGAAACAAGGAGAACAGAACAGAGTCTTTACAGGATGCAGGGTGTGAGGATGTACAGTCCAGGTGACTGTGGGAGCCGGTGGGTTTATAGTGGATAATATTCATTTTTATTAAGTTAATAAATTCGTTAACAATCAGGATGGTGTGTGAATGGGAGGGAAATTTGGAGATAATGATATTCTCACGATTTTACTGCTCATGTTGTTACTTGTGGAAGAGTTAATGAAGCTGGAAGCAGTTGACTGAACAAAGTTTGTGAGCTTGTTCTGTTGTACCCTGCAGGCAGTAAACAGCGCAGTCACAGTATGCTATAGAAATAGTGATGGTGAATACTGAAGACCAAATGCACTGTTCTTGTTCTTCCTGTTTAGTGTCAAGCTTTTGACTGTCATGGCAGTTGCATCGTTCCTGATGAGAAGTGAGAATTTCATCACAACTGCATTACTGATCGCTTTATGACTTCATTCTCAGTGGAGAGGACTCATTCTCTCCTTTTTGCACCTTAATTTCCACCAATTTGCATTTCCTGTCTCTTTCATCATCATTAACAACCCCTTTGTCCTTTGCACTGAGGTCTCCTTACCATCTGCCCTCTTGCCCCTTTCCTTCATCCAAGTCTTTTTTCATAAACTATAAAAAGCTGAGGCTACCACACTGATTCTTGTCACATACCACGAAATACATCTTACCAAATAGAAAATGACTATTTATGCCAATTCTGTTTCCTTGCAGCTAGCCAATCTTGTATCCATGATAATCTGTTACCTGTTATTCCATGACTTTTTATTTGCTGCAATTATCTTTGATGTGACACCATAGGAAGTGCCTTCTGAAATTTAAAGTGCAGTACATCCCCTTTATTTGCAGTACGTATTACTTATTCAAAGAACACCTATAAGTTGATTTAACAATTTCTCTTTTGCAAAACCATGCTGACCCTGCCTTACCACTTCAGCATTTTCTACATGCCTTCCTGGAACATTTTTAGTATCATCTTCTAACATTCTCACTGATGTATGTTAAGATCACTAGCCGGCAATTTCCTGCAATCAGTCTCCAATTCTTTTCGAAGAAAGGCGTTGCATTCACCATTTTCCAATCTAGTGGAAACATCTATGTCTAGAAATATTGGAAAATTTAAACCAATGCTTCAAGCATCTCATTAAGCACTTCATTTAATTCCATCAGGACGGAGGATTTGTTAGCCGCCAGCTCCAAGGATTTGTTCTATATAACTTTTCTCATGATTACAATTTTGCGAGTTTTTCCTTCCCTTCCATTTTCTGAGTAATAGCGGTTTCTGAGATGTTACTAGTATCCTCTATAGCAAGGACAAAATGTAAAATACCTGCTCATTTCAACCACCTTCTACTGATTTACATTAATTCCCCAAACTTACTTTGGTTACACCTACAGAAACTTTTACTACCCATTTTCATATATGTATGTTTGCTTTGCTTGGACTCGATTGTTTTTCCCCTTATTAATTGTTTAGCCATAATTCAATTTTCAAATGTTCAGTTCAATCTTCTAATGCAAAACCCAATTTGACACAGCAAAATGTACTTTCTTTAAGGTTGATATTAATTTCAAATTTTTTAGTTTACCACTGATAGTGGGTCCACCCCTTAGAATTTTTCTTTCTTGTTAAAATATATCTGTTCTGTGTATTCTGAAATATTCCCTGAACTGTCTTCCATTGCATCTCTACTGACCCAGCTTTTAATCTATTTGTTAGTTCACTTCAGTTGTCTCTGCTATCATACCCTCATAACTGCTGCCATAAGAATTTAAAATCTTCATCTTGGACCCATTCTTTGCCATCCTTGAAACTGAATGGAAAATTCAATCGTACTATAATTGATAATAATTAGGAGTGCCTTCACTACGAAGTCATTAATTAATCATATCTCAAAATTAGAATTTGTTAAAAAAGAAGTAGCATTGGACAATTTTACAGAACTGCATTTTGCTAGTGTGTTGTACTTAATTACCACGTACCTTCAATATTCAGGTCCCAATCTATACCGTCTTACAGCCATGTCTCTGCAATGGTCTTCAGATTATAATTATTTATTTCAATTTGCAATCAGTTCATCGCCTTTGTTTTGAATGCCACACAGACTAAGAAAAAATCTTTAGTTTTGCCCTTTTTAAAATTTTGCAATCTTTAGTCTTACATGATTTACTTTTAGATTTGTATTGTCCACCCCTTCCTGGCACAGCTCATTTATCATTCTCCATGTAAATATCTTTTCTCCTGATTTATCATAACATCACAAATTTGATCCCCAACCCATTATTTAGTTTAAAATTCTCTCATCTTCTCTAGGTATACAACTCACTAGAACATTGGGCCTAGCATAGTTCAGATTTCAGGCTGTCCCAATGGTACAGCCCCACTCTCCCCACTACTGGTACCAGAATCTGCAGAACGAGGACCTAATTCTATCACACTAGTCTTTGAGCCACGCATTGATTTCTCTAATTGTATTTGCCTTACACCAATTTGTATATTGCTCAGCAAATAATCCACAGATTACTAGTTTTGAGGTTTCATTTCTCAATTTGGCTCCTCATAATGACCAAGCAGAACCTCTTTCTTTGTTCAACCCACAACGATTGGATCCTTTCCCTCCCACAGTAACTTTCTCTCCAGCCCTCAGGAGGTGTCATGAACCATAGCACTGGGTAGGCTACAAAGCCTTCTGCACACTCACACTTTGCTGTGGAGAACAGAATCAATCTCCATCACTATTCTGTCACCTACCACCACTACATGCTTTGGTTTGTTCCACCCACTTGATTGGGGTTCTATGGTCAGTTAGTTTATCCACCCTGCAGTCTCCATTGTCATGCAAACATGCTGAAAGAACCTCAGAGATAACACAGTGTGAAGGTGGAGGAACAGAAGGGTCCTGACCTGAAACGTCAGCTTTCCTGCTCCTCTGATGCTGCCTGGCCTGTCGTGTTCCTCCAGCTCCACACTGTGTTATCTCTGAGGTTCTTTCAGGCTGAGGCCCCTGCACTCAGGATTCCCTTACTTGCCTCAGTTTGTGACCAGTTTCCGTACAACTTTAAATCGAAGGAATAGAATAGATTTAACCACTTACCAGCTACTCAAACAACTTCTTCCTCCCTTCAAGTGGAGTAAGAACCTATTCCAACACAGTGAAGAGTTACAAAAAGTAAAGGAACATCTCCTTCCCCTAATTTCCCTTACTTACCCTATTCCCAGCACTCTGTTCACAGTCATCAATGCTTAGTCACATTAAAATGCCGATATTTATTCACTTTGGGTCAGTTGGGCCCTACATATAGAAAACCATAGTGTAAGCTAGGTTCCTCAAGTACATAACTGCAATTACTCTTCCGCGGCAATCTTGTATAATCCTGCAAAGAACTGGATGAAATTTAGATTTTAAACAGTAACTTTTCTTTGAATATGAAATACAAACAAATTATATTTTGAGAAAATGATTAAGATTTGCTTTACTCAGGCAACTCCCAGCACCCCTGTGACAAACTGCATTCATATTAATGTGCACCGAGGTAGCTGACAGAACTTTAGACTGTCTTATGGGCGCAACTTGTGTTTCACTCACGACTTTACCAAAACAAAATTGAGTTAGATGCATCAATTTCAAATCCATGTTGAAACCTCTTCATATATGCCTCATTAACAAGTTCTAATCATTGATTCATCTCCAAAGTTGGTTACTTATACACAGTGGAATATGCCTCCATGAATTTCAGAAGAACACGCCCTGGAAGTGATTTGAAATTGAAACTTTGATACGTTAACTTTCCTACATGCCTGCAGCCCACTACTTCTTGAAATTTTATAGGAAGTCAATGGACTAGTAATCCAGAGTCTCAGACTGGGGACATGCGTTTAAGTCCCTCCACTCTAGGTGGTGTAATCTGAATTCAATAAAAAAGAACTGGAATTAAAATGTTAGTCTAATGGCATCTATGAAACCACCACTGATTGTTCCAAATACTTATCTGGTTCATTAACATCGTTTAGGGAAAGAAATCTGCCATCTTTACCTGATCTGGCCTACATGTGAGTTCAGGCCCAAAGCAATTTAATTAACTCTGACCTGTCCTCTGCAAAGGTCTAGCAAGCCATTCAGTTCAAAAACAACAAGAGATGGGTAATAAATGCTGGCCTAGCCAGTGATATACACATTACATGAATGAATAAAAATTACCATTCCTCATGACTATCTAATGTGGGATCTGATCCATATAAACACTAGCAACAGTGGCAGAAGTAGACAATACAGTTTCCTGAGACTGCTCCACTATTCAATATGACCATGGTTGATCCTAAACCTCAATTCTACTCTCCTGCCCAATTACCTTTAAGTCTTAACATTACTTAACTTAGCCTTGAAAAGACTGAACAACTGAGAATCCACAGTCAACAATAAGTTCCATTTACTCACTGCTCAGCTCTCATTGACCTTTTTGGACATTCATCTTATGTACTGAATTCAAAATATCTTTTTGACTATCATGATATTTGCATGCAAACTTTTCCAATATATATTATTACATACTTTCAATCATCCATTTCTGGTTTTCCATGAACACCAACTTTCTCTACTCCATCACTAAGGGCAGAATAGTCAATCAGCTGTGTTCTGAACTATTCATCAAAAATCCTCAAACTTGTAACTATGCTTCCCACTTTTAGAACATAGACCATAGAACAGTTCAGCTCAGGAACTGCCTCTTCAAACCATAATGTTGTGCTGAACGTGATGCCAAATTAAACTAGTTTCAGAGATAGTAGGAACTGCAGATGCTGGAGAATCTGAGATAATAAGGTGTAGAGCTGGCTGAACACAGCAGGCCAAGCAGCATCAGAGCAGCAGGAAGGCTGACATTTCAGGCCTACACCCTTCTTCAGAAATGGGGGAGGGGAAGATTTTGAAATCTCCCCTCCC
The DNA here is from genome assembly GCA_024137785.1 of Ginglymostoma cirratum. Lineage (NCBI taxonomy): Eukaryota > Metazoa > Chordata > Chondrichthyes > Orectolobiformes > Ginglymostomatidae > Ginglymostoma > Ginglymostoma cirratum. The sequence continues at coordinate 32,680,356 of JAHRHZ010000140.1, read as the reverse complement.
CGTACCGCATCCCAAAACCAGCCCAGCTCGTCCCCGTCTCCCTAACCTGTCCTTCCTCCCACCTATCCCCTCCTCCCACCTCAAGCCCCATCCCCATCTCCTATCTACTAACCTCATCCCGCCCCCTTGACCTGTCCGTCCTCCCTGGACTGACCTATCTCTTCCCTACCTCCCCACCTACACTCACCTTTACTGGCTCCATCCCAGCCTCTTTGACCTGTCTGTCTCCTCTCTACCTATCTTCTCCTCTATCCATCTTCTATCCGGCTCCCCCTCTCTCCCTATTTATTTCAGAAACCCCTTCCCCTCCTCCATTTCTGAAGAAGGGTCTAGGCCTGAAAGGTCAGCCTTCCTGCTCCCCTGATGCTACTTGGCCTGCTGTGTTCATCCAGCTCTACACCTTGTTATGCCAAATTAAACTAATTCCTTCTGCCTGCCCATGGTCCATATCCCCCTCCATTCCTTGCTTATTTGCGTGCTTATCTAAAAGCCCCTTAGATGCCCCTACTGTGTCTGCCTCCACCACTACCCCTGGCAGCTCACTCCAGGCACTTTCTCTCTGTAAAAGAACTTGCCCCTTACATCTCCTTTGAACTTTCACCCTCTTACCTTCAATGTCTGCCTTTTAGTATTAGACATTTCAACTCTGGAAAAAAAAGGATTCTGACTGTCAAGTCTATCTATGCCTCTCAATTTGTAAACGTCTATCAGGTCTCCCCTCAGCTCTACCACTCCAGAGAAAATAGCCCGAGTTTGTCCAGTGTCTCCTTATGCCTCAGACCCTTGGAGACAGTAAGGACCACAGATGCTGGAAGCTAGAGTTACTAAATATGGAGCTGGCAAGGCGCTGCAGGTCAGACAGGTCCTGCCGAAGGGTTTCAGCCCAAAATGTTGACTTCCCTGTTCCTCAGATGCTGTCTGACTGCAGAGCTTTACCAGCTCCACAATTAATAGCTCATACCCTCTAATCCTGGCAGCATCATGGTAAATCTCTTCTGCACCCTCTCCAAAGCTTCCACATTCTACCCGTAAAGTGACATCCAGAATTGAACACAATACTCTAAGTGCAGCTGAACCAAAGTTTTATAGAGCTGCAACATCACTTCCTAACTCTTGCACTCAATGCTCGACTAATAAAGATAAGCATGCCATACGCCTTCTTTACCACCCTACCTACTTGTGTGGCCACTTTCAGTGAGCTATGGACTCGGACCCAAGATCCCTCTGTATATCAATGCTGTTAAGGGTCCTGCCATTAACTGTATAATCTCCCTTAACATTTGGTAATCCAAGGTAGGGGATGGGAAAAAATTGTGGCCATAAGAGTTGTTCCTTCTTTTGAGGTATTTTCAGTGTTGGAGCTGATTTCCTCAAATTCTGGGAATAGTAATTATCGTCTCATAAGCTGTTGCATTGTTTTGGAATTTCAGAAAAGAAAAAGATCAAAACAACGGCACTTTAAAAAAGGAGGATGTAAGACAAAGGCAGTGACCACATGGTGTGAAGTGGATCAATGGTGAAAGACACCTACACTACTGTCTGACCCAGCAATGAACCTTCACAGCTACTGCTTCTGCTGTTTGATTTCACATACCATTGGATATCAGAGATTGTCTAAGAAAAATAAATAAACAGCTAAATTTACAGGTGACCTCGGAGAAACATGTGTGGGTAGATCATAGCAGGAGAGCAGCTAAGTGGCCAGTTTTTTGTTTGTTCTTTTTGATCATATGTTTTTATTGAAATCTGTCTCTTGATTAAACTTCAAAAAAACATAAAACGTAGGTACTAAATTAGCCTGGAGCAGTAAGACTGTGCTATTCTCTGAGTCTGCATATTGTTAAGGTGCAAAGATGGGCTTTAGTAGAGTGATGTGCTCTTCCTGTCCAGTGTGGGAGATTAGGGAGCGTTTCCATGCTAATGATGATTATGTCTGCAGGAAGGGTGCTTGGTCGTGATCCTACTGGATCTCATGGATCGGTTGGAGCGACAGTTAGAGGCAATGAGGAATTTACAGGAGCTAAGAGGGTGCAACAGACGGTGGCTGCAGGAAGGGAGATAAACCGACGATACAGTCAGGTAGATGGGTGACCTCCAGGAAAGGTAGGAGAAGGAGGCAGGTCGTGTAGGACTCTCTGTGGCTATCCCCAGCTCAAACAAGTATGCTGCTTTGGAAAATGTAAGGGGTGAAGGACTCTCAGGGGAATGTAGCACTGACAGCCAGGCTTCTAGTACCAAGACTGACTCTAATGTAATGAGGAGTACACCAAGTTCTAAACAATCGATTGTGTTAGGGGACTTTCCAGTCAGAGGCAAAGACAGACGCTTTTGCAGCTAACAGCAAGACACCAGAAAGGTGTGTTGCCTTCCTGGTGCCAGGATAAGGGTATCTCAGAGAGGATGGGGAATTTTCTGAATGGGAAGAGGGACCAGCAGGGGGTCACTGTATACGTTGGAACTAATGACAAAGGAAGAGATAAGGGTTAGATTCTGCGGAGTAAATATAGGAAGTTAGGCAGGAATTTAAGATGGAAGTCTTCGAGGATGGTAATATCTGGATTACTCCTGGTGCCGTGAACTAGTGAGAGTAGGAATAGGAGGATAGACAGATAGAGCACCATGGCTGAGGAGGTGGTGCAGGAGGGAAGGATTCACATTTTTGGATCATTGGAATCTCTTCTGGGGTAGAAGTGACCTATATAAGAATGACGGACTGCACCTGAATTGGAAGGGGACTAATATACTTGAGGGGAGATTTGCTGGAGCTGCTTGGGAGGATTTAAACTATGGTGGGGGGGAAGGGGGCAAGGAAGATAGTGAGGAGACAGAACAGTCTGAGACTTACACAGTTGGGGAAAGGAGTAAGTCAAACTGTCAGGGCAGGCAGGAACGAAGCAGAGAGCAAAGGAGGACTGAAAAATCAAACTGCATTTATTTCAATGCAAGAGGCCTAGCAGTTAAGGCAGATCAATACAGTGCATGGTTGGGAACATGGGACTGGGATATCATAGCAATTACAGAGACATGGCTGAAGGATGGATAGGACTGTCAGCTTAATGTTCCAGGCTATAGGTGCTATAGGAAGTATAGAAAGGGGAGCAAGTGAGGAGGTGTTGTGCATTTTTGATTAAGGACAACATGGGTGGCATGGTGGCTCAGTGGTTAGCACTGCTGCTTCACAGCACCAGGGACCTGGGTTCAATTCCATCCCTGGGTGACTGTCTATGTGCAGTTTGCATGTTCTCCCTGTGTCTGCAGGGGTTTCCTCCAACAGTCCAAAGATGTACAAGTTAGGTGCACTGGCCATGCTTAATGAATACTTTGCTTCAGTATTCACCAGTAAGACAGACCTTGATGTTTGTGAGGACAGTGTGGAACAGGTTGACGTTAGGAAGGAGGATGTTCTAGAAATTTTGAAAAACATGAGAATAGATTAGCCCCCAGGCCAGACAGGATATGCCCAAGGTAACTATAGGAAGCGAGGGAAGAAATTGCTGGCCTTTTGGTGATGATCGTTGCATCCTCACTGTCCACTGGAGTAGTACCAGATAATTGGAGGGTGGCAAATGTTATTCCCTTGTTCAAGAAAGGGAATAGGGATAATCCTGGGAATTACAGACCAGTCAGTCTTATTTGTTTGGTGGGAAAATTATTGGAGAGGATTCTGAGAAATAGTGTTTGTGATTATTTGGAAAAGCACAGTTTGATTAGAAATAGTCAGCATGGCTTTGTGAGGGGGAGGTCATGCCTCACAAGCCTTATTGAATTCTTTGAGGTTGTGACAAAACACACTGATGAAGGTAGAGCAGTGGATGTGGTGTACGTGGATTTTAGCAAGGCATTTGATAAGGTTCCCCATGATAGGCTCATTCAGAAGGTAAGGAGGCATAAGATTCAGGGAACTTTGTCTGTCTGGATACGGAATTGGCTGTCCAATAGAAGACCGAGGGAGGCAGTAGATGGTAAGTCCTCAGCCTGGAGCTTGGTGACCAGTGGTGTTCTGCAGGCATCTGTTCTGGGACCTCTGCTCTTTGTGACCTTTATAAAATACTTGCATGAGGAAGTGGAAGGGTGGGTTAGTAAGTTTGCTGATGACACAAAGGTTGGTGGAGTTGTGAACAGTGTCGAGGGCTGTTGTAGGTTGCAACAGGACATTGACAGGATGCAGAGCTGGGCAAAGAAGTGGCAGATGGAATTCAACCCAGAAAAGTGTGAAGTGATTCATTTTGGAAGGTTGAATTTGAAAGCAGAATACAGGGTTAATGGCAGGATTGTTGGCAGATCTTGGGGTCCACGTCCAAAGATCCCTCAAAGTTGCCACCCAAGTTGGTAGGGTTGTTAAGAAGGTATATGATGTGTTGGCTTTCATTGGCAGGGGAATTCAGCTTAAGAGCTGCGAGATTATGCTGCAGCTCTATAAAACCCTGGTTAGACCACAATTGGAATATTGTGTTCAGTTCTGGTCACATCATTATAGGAAGTATGTGGCAGTTTTAGAGACGATGCAGAGGAGATTTACCAGGATGCTGCCTGGACTGGAGGGCAAGTCTTATAAGGAAAGGCTGAGGGAGCTAGGGCTTTTCTCATTGGAGTGAAGAAGCATGAGAGATGACTTGATAGAGGTGTACAAGATGATGAGAGGCATAGATAGACTTTTTCCCAGTGCGGAAATGACTATTACGAGGGGACATAATTTTAAGGTGATTCGAGGAAGGTATAGGGGAGATGTCAGAGGTAGGTTCTCCACACAGAGAGTGGTGGGCATGTGGAATGCGCTGCTGGTGGTGGTAGTGGAGTCAGATACATTACGGACATTTAAGCAACTCTTGGATAGGTACATGGATGATAGTAAAATGTAAGGTATGCAGGGTAGTTTGATCTTAGAGTTGGATAATAGATCGAACACAACATCGTGGGCTGAAGGGCCTGTACTGTGCTGTACTGTTCTATGTTCTAAATTGTCCGTAGTGACCAGGGATGTTTAGGTTAGGTGGGTTAGACATGGGGAAATGCAGGAGTAGGGAAATGAGTCGAGGTGGGGTGCTCTTTGGAGGGGCGGTGTGGATTTGTTGGGCCAAATGGCCTGTTTCCACACTGTAGGGATTCTATGATTACATGCTGTACTTAGTGAGGATATTTCTAGGAATATGTTCAGGAAAGTTTTTTGGATGGTACTGAGAAATCAGAAAGGGATGATCACCTTAGATAACAAGGCATGGGGCTGGATGAACACAGCAGGTCAAGCAGCATCATAGAAGCAGGAAAACTTGACGTTTCGGGCCTAGACCATGAAGGGTCTAGGC
>JAHRHZ010000140.1:32628860-32674653 GCA_024137785.1 Ginglymostoma cirratum | reverse complement strand
CCTTGTTATCTCGGATTCTCCAGCATCTGCAGTACCTTTTATATCAGGGATGATCACCTTATTGGGATTGTACTATAGGCTCCTCAATAGTCAGCAGGAAATTGAGAAACAAATTTGTAAGGAGATCTCAATTATCTGTAAGAATAATAAGGTGGTTATGGAAGGGGATTTTAACATTTCTAACATAGAGTGAGACTGCCATAGTGTTAAGGGCTTGGTTGGAGAAGAATTTGTTAAGTGTGCACAAGAAAATTCTGATTCAGTTTGTGGATATACCTACTAGAGAAGGAGCAAAACTTGACCTACTCTTGGGAAATAAGGCAAGACAGGTGACTGAAGTGTCAGTGGGGGAGCACTTTGGGGCTGGTGAGCATAATTCTATTTGTTCTAAAATAGTGATGGAAAAGGATCGACCGGATCTAAAAGTTAAAGTTCTAAATTGAGGAAGGCCAGTTTTGAAGGTACTTAGGCAAGAACTTTCAAAAGTTGATTGGAGGCGGATGTTTGCAGGTAAAGGGGCAACTGGAAAATGGGAAGCCTTCAAAAATGAGATAATGTTCCTGTTAGGGTGAAGGGCAAGGCTGGTGGGTGTAGGGAATGCTGGATGACGAGAGACATTGAGGTTTTGGTCAAGAAAAAGAAGGAAGCATATGTCAGGTGTAGACAGCAGAGATCGAGTGAATCCCTAGAAGAGTATAAAGGCTGTAGGAGTATACTGAAGAAGGAAATCAGGAGGGCAAGAAGAGGAGATAACAAGCATGGGGCTGGATGAACACAGCAGGTCAAGCAGCATCATAGGAGCAGGAAAACTTGACGTTTCGGGCCTAAACCCTTCATCAGAAAGATAGCTTTGGCAAATAGGGTTAAGGAGAATCCAAAGGGATTCTACAAATACATTAAGGACAGAAGGGTAACTAGGGACAGAATGGAGCCCCTTAAAGATTAGCTAGACCACCTATGTGTGGAACCACAGGAGATGGGGGAGATGCATCAGTGTTTACTGTGGTGAAGGATATGGAAGATAAAGAACGTGGGGAAATAAATAGCAACATCTTGAAAAAATGCCCATATTACAGAGAAGGTGGTGCTGGATGTCTTAAAAATGCATAAAGGTGGATAAATCCCTGGGACCTGATCAGGTGTACCCTGAAACTCTGTGGGAAGTGAGGGAAGAGATTGCTAGACCCTTTGCTGAGATACTTGTATCATTGTTAGCCACAGGTGAGATGCCACAAGACGGGAGGTTGGCTAACATGGTGCCATTATTTAAGAAAGGTGGTAAGGAAAATCCAGAGAACTATAGACCGGTGAGCCTGACATCGGTGGAAGGCAATTTGTTGGACGGAATCCTGACCGTTAGGATTTACGCGTATTTGGAAAGGCAAGGACTTAATAGAGATAGTCAACATGGCCTTGTGTGTAGGAAATCGTGTCTCACTAACTTGATTAAGATTTTTGAGGAAGTAACAAATAGGATTGATGAGGCCAGAATGGTGAATGTGATCTATATGGACTTCCATAAGGTGTTCGACAGGGTTCCTCATGGTAAACTAGTTAGCAAGATTAGATCACATGGAATACAGGGAGAACTAGCTATTTGGATACAGAGCTGGCACGAAGGTAGAAGACAAAGGATGGTAGTGGAGGGTTGCTTTTCAGACTGGAGGCCTGTAACCAGCGGTGTGCCACAAGGATCGGTGCTGGGTCCACTGCTTTCTGTCATTTATAAAAATGATTTGGATGTGAACGTAGGAGTTATGGTTAATAAGTTTGAATATGACACTATAATTGGAGGTGTAATGGACAGTGAAGTAGGTTACCTCAGCGTACAATGGGACCTTGATCAGATGGGTCAATGGACCAATGAGTGGCAGATGGATTTTAATTTACATAAATGTGAGGGTGCTGCATTTTGGAAAGTCCAATCAGGGCAGGACTTCTCCACTTAATGGTAAGGTCCTGGGGAGTGTTGCTGATCAAAGGGGCCTTGGAGTGCAAATTCATTGTTCCTTGAAAGTAGTGTCATATGTAGACAGGAATTTGAAGAAGGCATTTGGTCTGCTTGCCTTTTTTAGTCAGTACATTGGGTATAGGAGTTGGGAGGTCATGTTGTGGCTGTACAGAACATTGGTTTGGCCACAAATGGAGTATTGCATGCAATTCCGCTCTCCCTCCTATAAGAGGCACAACATCGTGGGCCAAAGGGCCTGTACTTGCTGTACTGTTCTATGTTCTATGTTCTAAGAACGAAGTTGTGAAACTAGAAAGGGTTCAGAAAAGATTTGAGATGTTGCCAGGGTTGGAGGGTTTAAGCTATAGCAAGAGGCTGAATAGGCTGGGACTATTATCTCTGGAGGATCAGAGGTGGAGGGGTGACTTCATAAAGGCTTATAAGATCATGAGGGGCACAGATAAGATAAATAGGCAGGGTCTTTTCTCCACGGTGAGGGAGTCCAAAACTAGAGGGCAAAGGTTTCAGGTGAGAGGGAAAGATATAAAAGGGACCTAATGGGTAACTTTTTCACGCAGAGGGTGGTGCGTATATGGAATGAACTGCCAGAGGAAGTGGTGGAGGCTGATATGATTACAACATTTAAAAAGGTGTCTAGACGGGCCAAATACTGGCAAATGGAACTAGATTTATATTGGATATCTGGTCGGTATGGACGAGTTGGGCTGAAGTGTCTGTTTCCATGCTGCATACCTCCATGACTCTTTGATCTCTCAATGTGTAACACCTCACGCTTGCCCAGATTAAACACCATCTAACATTTCTCCACCCATATCTGCAACTGATCTATATCCCACTGTATCCTTTGACAACGTTCTACACTATCCACAACTCCCCTGAACTTTGAGTCATCTGCAAACTTACTAACACACCCTATATGTTTTCATCATTGTCATTCATATAAATCACAAACAGCCGAGGTCCCAGTACAGATCCTTGTGAAATATCACTTGTCATGGGCATCCAGCCAGAAAAACATCCTTCAGCCACCTCCCTCTGACTTCTATAGGCAAAGCAATTCTGAATCCAAACAGCCAAGTCACTGCGGATCCCATGCATCTTACCTTTCTGGATGAGCCTACCATGAGGGACCTTGTCAAAAGCTTCACTAAAATCCATGTAAACAATATCCACTGCTGTACCCTCATCAATCAGTTTTGTCACCTCCTCAAAAAATAAAAAAAACAATCAAGTCAGTAAGACATGACCTGCTCTGCACAAAGCCATGCTGACTGTCCCTAATTTAGCCATGCTTTTCCAAATGTGTGTAAATCCTATTTCTAAGAATCTTTTCCAGTAGCTTCCCAACTAATGTGAGACTCACTGATTTATAATTTCCTCGATTATCCCTATTTCCCTTCTTGAACAGAGGAACAAAATTAGCTACTCACTAGTCCTCAAGGACCTCTCCAGTGGCTAGAAAGAATACAAAGATCTTGGTCAATTTTAAATGCCTTTTAAACCAAACTCTAAAACTCCTTTCAGTTACCTCTCTAACTTTTTGTTCCTCTGCCTTTTATAGTTCTTCCCTGTAAAACACCTTAAAATATTCATTATGTTAAGGGACTATACAAATGTAACTTGCTATGATTCCAGCACTGTATATTAGATAATTGTTCAAAGTTTCAACATGTCATAAAATAATTGGATCCACACTATAATAATTGACATAATTACAGTTTCTGCATCGGCATTAATGATTTACCCCATGTTAAACATGAGAAACTGAAAGCAATTTCACGCAAAATTGCCAGTTTCTTCACTGCCATATGCTAACACTAACCAGATTGAAAATAACCCTCAAAAGCCTAATTACCAAGTTTAATTGCCAATACGTCTGACATTTCAGTAGCTGTCATTACATTTAGAATAAAGGAGTCGAACTGAAATTTCTGAGAAAAATGATGGTTTGATGTTGCTGTAATTCTTCTTCTTGTTGATAAGCAATAAACACTTTACAATAAGAGCAATCACAAAGCTTATATGAGTATTAATATGATCTTGGAATATTTCTAGAGCATTTCAAGTACCACTACATCGAGAATGACGTAATTTCTGTAAAAGAAAACTTTCTTATTTAGAGATGTCATAAATAATTCATCAGTTAAGAGATTTACAAGTTTGAAAACAAAAATAGGATGAGTAATGATCTTTTTCAGGTTGAATATTTACTTTTAGGTCAGCAACAGGAAAGATCCACCCAGCGACAGAATTTAAAGGGCTCATTAATAACTTGAGAAAGTTGCTAATTAATTTCTACTGACTCTGTTCGAGTTTGCAGAACTTGGCAATTTATAGTTATTTAAGGTTGCTGAAATCGCTCATGAGTGGTGTTACTTATGGGGAAGACATTGGTCTAGAGTTGTCAGTTATGGTCAGTCAAATTATTCTCTGTCAAGAGGGAGAAGTGATTTTTTTCATGGTCCTCTCCTTCCATAACAGAGGCTGTGTTCGAATCTGACTTCTTATTTTAATCCCCTTAAAAGATATAGATGGTGGTTAGTTTCCCTAAACCCAGCTTGTGGAGTATAATTCGAAAATGACCCAAAGCAAACTTTTCGGGTTAAAAGAAAGTATGGCTTGTTGATGCGCTAAAATCCAGGAGAATGATTTTTAACATTCTCAAACACACAAGGAAACAGAGAAGAAGGAAGACTAAAAGAAGAAAATGAAAGATACAGTGATAAAAGTATAATAGTTCAGAGGTATTAGCATGAATGTACGTGAATCGAGTCCAGTAAGTCATTATTTAATAATTTCTTATGATGTTGAAGACATCAGGAGGAGGCCAAGATTGATCATCCACTCAGCAGTTCTGGCTGAAGGCTGTTGCAAAAGATCAGCCTTGTTTTTTGCACTGACGTGTTCAGCATCCCTAGCCCTGGGAATGAGGATACTTGTAGAGCTTCTTCCTCCAGTTAGAGGTTTATTTGACCATCACCATTCGTGACTGGATGTGGCAAGATTGCAGAGCTTAGATCTGATCCATTGGATATGGGATTCCATAACCCTGTCTATTGCATGCTGCTTCCATTGCTTGACATACAAGTAGTCCTGTGTTGTAGCTCAATCAGATTCACATCTCAATATTACATTTGCCTGCTACTGGCATGCTCTCCTGCACTCTTCATTGATCCAGTGTTGATTCCCCAGCTGAATGGTATTGGTTGAGCGAGGGGAAATGCAGGATGATGAGGTTACGGATTGTGATTCAGAATGATTGTGGTGCTGCTGATGGTCCACAGGACCTCATGGATGACAAATTTGAACTGTTAGATCTGTATGAATTCTGCTGCATTTAATATATCAACACAGCCACACAACACGGTATAAATGAATTCCATTTTCTGTTGTACATGGTCAGCACTGCTTAAAGTTAGTATTGAGACTTTTGAATATTATGAGAAAGTAGGTGGTGCAGCTCACTGACAGTTGGGACAAATGCTAAGCAGGATTACGCTGTAGTACTTTCAGTGGTAATGATAATTGAAGGAATCTTAGTTTTTGAGGAGATAATGATCGCCACATGGCTCAGTCCCTCCAAAATGCCATTAGGATCATATGGAAACTTGCAAATTTTTATCAGGAACTTTTATGGTGAGGGTAGACCTGTTAGAGTCGATAGGTTGGCAGGGATCAGGTCATTGTTAGTTACTGTAGTTGCAGGGTTTGAGTGTACCATATCAAAAAAGTCCATAGTCTTCAATAAATTTCCACTCCATCCACTGCTTTTTTTATATTAGGAAACAGCACAAGGCAGATTCTGAAGTGAGAAAATGAACTGCAGGCATTGATGAAACACCACAACTGTAAAGAAACCTGGAAAGTGCTGATCTGTGTATTCGGCATTTAGAAGGAGAAGGTCTGTATGTAACTGCAATGGCAGAATTCCAGTGCTAACAGTGAGATCAGGTCTAAGTGAAGCACAATTTGACAGTTCTTTAGCTTCTTAAGAATTTAAAATAATCTATTCATCATTTGTCACATTCTTGGGAATGTACCAGAACGGCTATCCTCAAGTACTCTGTATTGTACATAAAGGCAGTGATATGGGATCAGCTTTGTATAAAATTCTGTAGAAAGCCTGTACTTAACTGCATAGAGTTCTTGTGGAGTGTGTTGAGTATCAGCTTTCAGTACTGCAACTCACTACTCTACCCCAGGGTCATAATTGTGAAATTTCCTGGAAGATATTCCTGCTCTATCAATCAATCTTCGTCAGACCAAGCCTGGATATTGTGCAGCTGTTGCTGCAAGTGGGCATAGGCTACCAACCATCTTCAGCAGCTTCAGCACTCATAATTCCTTTGATAATGAAGATGGTTGGTCCAAGGACATTGTCCTGACTGGTCTTGAACAAATACAATCACCTTCCTTTGATGCTTTCATTTTCTGATGAAGGGTCTAGGCCCGAAACATCAAGCTTTCCTGCTCCCATGATGCTGCTTGGCCTGCTGTGTTCATCCAGCTTCACACCTTGTTATCTCGGACTCTCCAGCATCTGCAGTGCCTATTATCTCTCACCTTCCTATGTGTTTGGTTTGGCTCCTGTAAGTGAGGAACGTATCCCCAATACCCATTAGTGCATCCAGGACTGAAACACAGGTTTTCAGTACTACCACTAGGAGATTGTTGCAGTCAATAATCTTGGGGTTACCGGTGGCTTCAGCAATTTTTCAGACTACTAGCATCTGTGCTGATGGGGCCCGCATAATGAGAGTGACATGGATCATTCGCTCACTACTCCTGGCTGAGGTTAGTTGCAAATCCTTCAGCTTTGTGTTTTGCATGGACATTGCTATAATGAAGGATAGAGATGTTCATAGACTCTCCTTTTTCCTGTTCAGTGGATGTGGCATAGCCCCCTAGCTCCGTCTATAACCTGCCACTTCCAGCAATGAGCATGTGTTATAGTTGCAGCAGGATGGCACATCTTCATTAAACATACACTTCTCAAGATAGGTTGTTTGGTTTGAAGATGAGGGGTATGTCAGGCCATTAGGTTACACAAATTCTGGTAGAAGAAAATACTGTTGCTGCCAGCAGCCCAAAACACTGCATTGACATCTATTGTTGAGATGTTACGCGTGTTCTAGCCAAATTAGCATGCTATTGGTGACACTGAAGATAGTGGAGGTCACCCTCAGTATGAAGAATCAGAGAAAAAAGCCTTTCAGTTCATTGCATCTGCAGCAGTCAAAAATAGCCACTGATCTATTCCAATCCCATTTCCAGCACTCAAAACAAAACTTCTTATTGACAAGGAATGTATGGTTTTCAATCCTATCAATATTAACATGGAGAAATTAATCTGTGGCAAGTCATTTGGTGAGAATGGGTCAGTTAAATTTTTACCTCATGTTCATTCTCTCAGCAACTTCCAAAAGTTCATCTGGTAGTTACACTCCTGAGACTCAGTCAGCTCTGTCAGTACTGTCATTACTGAACCACTCTTGTTGATTATATTCTGTGCCCTTTCTACCCTTGGTGTTTCTTCCAAGTGGCGTTCAGTCTGGATTAGTATCAGTCTATCAACTGAGGGGCAATTGACAGTAATCAACAGGAGATGTTGTCGTCCATGTTTCAACCTGATGCCAAGACACATGTTGAGGAACATACTCAACACTCGGGACTCCCATGATTACTTCCTCTTGACTGTATATGACTCTTGTCTCCTCCGGTGGGTCTGTCTTACCAATGGATAGAACATAAGCCGAGATGGTGACAAAGGTACCAGTAAATCGGAATATAAAGTTAGTGTCAGTAACGACACCAACAGACCTTCACTGATCGTCATAAACATCCATCTGGCTCACTGTTGTCTTTTATGGAAGGAAATGGGTCATCCTTACCTGGCCTGATCTCCTTGTGACTCCAGCTCCTGAGCAACATGGTGACTCATAATTGCTTTCTGAAATATCTGAGAAAGTCACTCAGTTCAAGGGCAATTAGCAATGGTAATAAAGTGCTTTGCCAGAGATGCTAATACTGCATGAAAGAATAAAGAGGGAAATTTAAATTTACAGAACAGATGGAGGCAATGGAACCAAATGATATCTCTGTTGCTTATTTGTCAGAGCAATTTATAACTAATGCCAAAGCCTCGTTCTTATAACTCTACATCTTCTATGTTTCAAACAGTTGTTCAATTCTTTCTCAAAATGCTGCAAGCAAGAAGCAGGTTGGTCATGAACTGGGATACAAAAAAAACTATGGGACTCAAATTCCTCAATTTCTCCTAAAAAGAATGCAATAGTCTCTACTCTGACTCCTCTTTGTATAAACGTATTTGGCAGGAAGCAACTTTAGCTAACCTCTTACTCACACTTTCAGTAACTACTTTATATTGATGACCCTTCACTATCCTGTGGGAACAATCAAAACATTTCATAATTTTAAAATGGTCTATTAGATAGCTATTCCTTCACTGTTACAAGCAAATAATCCTCCTATCACTCATCTCTCCTCATGTCTGCAATTTTGCAAGAAAGTTCTGGTCTGAAATCCTGCATTCCTCACCAATGGCATCAATGTCTCTGACTGCTGTTATAAAAGAATGGATTTGAAAATCATCTGAGGAGCATTGTGGAGGAAGTTAAAGAAAAAGAAAGATTTTCTGATGAAGGGTTTAGGCCCGAAACGTCAAGTTTTCCTGCTCCTATGATGCTGCTTGACCTGCTGTGTTCATCCAGCCCCATGCTTGTTATCTCTCTCAAAGAAAAAGTGTGCCCTGATTTCCTCTATGAGGCCACTCCTGTGATTCTAGAGTATTCTAAGAGATTTTACTCTAATTCCATGTCAACTTCATCAGGCAATCAAATGGCCCAGACAAGAGGGAGCATCTTCACTCTTCACCTTCCTCATCAGCATAAAAGGGAACTTTAACCTGAGTTATGGATTTGGAAAATAAACGATTACAAGAGCAAAAGTCAAGAAAACTGCCTCTTCCTCCTCATGTGCCTCTGTATCATGGTCAGCAATGTGATCCCGAAATTCTGTGTTTCTTCGAAAAAGAAGACCATTGGAGGGCCGAAGAGACAAATACTTGAGCTGTTGAAGCCTCTGAAAGTATCATTCCACAAGGCTTAGCAGACTACGTGCTTTGGATTCAACAGCTCAGTTGGAAGAGGCATGCTTTCAATACATATAGTTCATCATCCACCCCACTTCTCAAAGTTTACAGTAGCCTAGACACAATGTCAAACCCTTTACTTCTAAAGCAGAGGGAACAGCCAAAAAACAGGATCACAAAGTTCACAGCTGGAATAAATAGAGGGTTCCTGCTTTACAGAAATTGAAGCAAATTTCACTAAAGCTAAGAAGAATTGCTGGAGAAAAGACAGCAGCACTTTTTTTCCCTTTCATCCGGGATTAATTCCAAATCTTAAGGCTGCATATTTTCTGACAATGAACATCAGTGGATGGCAGTTTAGATGCTGGCAACATTTGCCCTAGAGAATAATAAATCAGCAATGAGTTTAAGAATTCAGCTGCCTTGGTATCTGCAAAATTTTTCCTTTAGCAAACCTTAAATCAAACCTTAGCAGAATTTACTTTCTGATTATTAAAAAACTGTGGACTCTTAAAATAATTATTTTTGTAGCATTGGGTTATCTTAGGATGCACAATACACAGAAGACCTGATCTTATAGGGAAATGCATATGCTATTTACAGCACAACTGGGACATTCTCCTCAATTTAGCATGGGGTTTTTTTGGCATCTTGCTGCATTATAAATGGGACAGCTGTTTTAAATTTGCCAGGTTTTACATTTCCTACTTTCTCCTTGGCAATGAATTAATACATGATCAATGACAGTAAGGAAACACTTTTGCACTGGGCATTCCAAAACTGCAAAATAAACATGATTGCCTTGACGTTTCCACCAGTCCCCTCACCCAATTCATTATTTCTTACTAATTAGGTCCCAACACATTGGCTGGCATTTCATGCCCCAGAAGGTGAACAGGCCAGAGAATGGGAAAGAAGAGTATGGGTTTGACAGTCTTCATCTTCCCACCTCTCTGTGATTAAGAGTTGTGGGCCCCATCTACTGCTGTTCAATCTCAGACAGGACCTTCTGGAGAAGCTACCAAGCAAACCTGGGGTGCGGGCAGTCACTTGTTCTCAGGAACTCTCTGCCTGATGGTGAGATCAAGAATCAGGTAGCCACCCCTAGCCTTTGCTGTGAAACTCCCTTCCCCGTTCCCAGTCAGCTTCCCTCTTCCCTGATACTATTGCTCCACCATACTTAGCCACCCTGCAGGATCAACTGTCAGTCCTCTGGGTAGGCCCTGTGGCAACATGGTAGTGCATAACCTTCCTGATTGGCAGCTGGTCTTGAATGATGAGGTATCCATTCTGGGGGATATCACTGACCAGATTGCGAACTGAACCAGCTATATAAATAGAGACAAAAAGAACTGCAGATGCTGGAATCCAAGTAAGACAACCAGGAACCTGGAAGAACACAGCAAGCCAGGCAGCATCTGGACGAAAGGAGAAGTAAACGTTTCAGGTATTACTCTTCTACCCATCCAGACAGAGAATTGTTTCTGGAGGCATTGAAGGTGTTGTGAGTATGCAGCATTGAAGGTAGGTCCAAATTTTGAAGGTTTAAAATGTACCTGTAGGCCTTGAGAGATGAGATGGTGGTGAAGACAGGAGCTGAGGAAAAGTCACATGGCTGTAATAGTGGGTTTGTTTCATGGCGTGGTTGAAGATCTGAAGAGCTCATAGCAGTGTGGCAGTAAGAAAGGGACTCACTGAGTTCATATCTGAAGGAGGCAGAGAACTTCTTCAAAGTGAGCATCCTTTGAAGAGACCTCACAGTGATAAAACTTAGTTAGAGACAAAAAAAGCTGCAGATGCTGGAATCCAAGGCTGATAAACAGGAGGCTGGAAGAACGCAGCAAGCCAGGCAGCATCTGGAGGAAAGAAGCAGTCAATGTTTCGGGTATTACCCTGCAAGAAGGTTTACACCTGAAACGCTGACTGCTCCTTTTCTCCAGATGCTGACTGGCCTGCTGTGCTCTTCCAGCCTCCTGCTTGTCTACCCAGCTATATAAATACTCTGCTACAAGAGCAGATCAAAAGCTGGGGATTCTGAGGGAATTCTAACTTGCCTCCTGATTCCCCAAAGCCTGTCCACCATCAGCAAGGCACAAGTCAGAGGTGTGAAGACTCTCTGAATGCAGATCATGAGGCTTGCCATCATTCAGGACTAATTAGTATATCTGACTAAAATCCAAACTAGCACCTTGAAACTTCACTGTCTTCACCACCAACATACAGTGGCAGCAGCGTGTAAAATCTACAAGATACTTTCCACACTCACCATGGCTCCTTCAACAGTACCTTTTAAATCTGTGACCTCTGCCACCTGGAAGGACAAGGACAGAGATGTTTGGGAACGTGGATCACCACCAAGTTTCTCTCCAAGCTACACACCCTCCTGATTTGGAAATAGATCAGCATTCCTTCACTGGCACAGGATCAAAATGCTGGAACTCTCTCCTTGACAATACTGTGGCTATACCTAACTGCTGTAGTCCAGGTGATATAAAGAAACATCTCAACACAATGGTGGCACAGTGGTTAGCATTGCTGCCACATAGCGGGAGGGACTGAGGTTCAATTCCAGCCTCGGGCAACTGTCTATGTGGAGTTTGCACATTCTCCCTGTATCTGTGTGGGTTTCTGCCAGGTACTCTGGTTTCCCCCCATAGTCCAAAGATGCACAGGTTAGGTGGATTGCCAAATTCTCCATAGTGTCTAGGGGTCTAGGGTGTGAAGATCAGGTGGATCAAGTAAATGTGGGGTTACCTGATAGGGTAGGAGTCTGGGTGTGGTTACCTGCCTAGTTTAAACAAACTCAGTATCCTCAAAAATTAGGAATTTTGGAGTTCCCGTGTTCTGTGCCACCTCTTTTGAGTAAAGTGAAATATTTTGATAAATATTCCTGCTCATGTGTAACGTGAAGGTGCATTAATATTATTCAGAATTTTTCAGCTTTTTAAAAATAGAATTAAAGACAAATTGTAAAACTGAAAACAGTGGCCATACTGAAATTAAGCAATAAATTCACATGACATTCAAATCTAAAAGGAATATTGCCCAATGATGCCAAAAGCTAGTTTAAATATTTCACCACTGTACAGAAAGAGATACCACCCTTAAATTCTTGCACCAAAGAGGCAGTTAGCTAATTGGTAATTATTAGTCATTTTGGATACAAGTCAAAAGCCTTAGGAAGAGGGGATGGGTGTCAGCATGCCTGTTACCCAGAAGCAGCAACCCATGGTCTTACTGTGCAACTGGGCAATTATATTACCTGGTTCTCTCTTCTCCATAATAAAAGCAGGTAAAGGACTTTAAACTTTCATTTTAAATAGAACCCTCCAATGAGCCCTTTAAAGACCCTTGCTTCGGTTGACAAATGTCTGAAGAAAGTGCCTGAAGCATCTACAGTCATTCACAAACAATTAAAGAGGGTGGGAAGCCTCAATTTGTATATGCATTAACATATGTATCTGGTCATAGGTAGTAGCCCGGAGTAGGAACATAGGAGGAGCAGGTCAATCAGTCTGGTGTGTTACTCTCACAGCCTGTATGCAGTGTACCTTTAAGTCATATGTTTGTGATACCACCACTATATCACAGCATATGGCCTGAGGCTATAAAATCATAGACAACATCTTAATTTGGGACACTTGAATCAGGACACACTGATTAAAGCGCGCTATTTTTCATAAACAAATAGCTTTGTCTTCATCCAGATAGTGAAGTGTCTGACTCTAGCACATGTGTGTATACGAGGAGCTGTAATACATATCTATTGAAGTTTTCAGTACGACATTACCCATGCCTAGTTCTTACATTACAGAAGCTAAGATTAGTATTGCTTCATCATTATAAATACCTCGTTAGAAACAAAGCCCGCATTGCAGTGGCAGATCATGGTTGCAATAAGGTGGTAGCAATGGTAAGCAATTATAAATGTCAAAGTTCTCAGTGATAAACATTTTGAAACCTCAGCTCGAAGACAACCAAGGACTTCATCACTAAGGTCTGTAGGTATGGGTCTGTAAGATTAACATCCAGAAGACAGACATGTTTTTTTCAGTTTAATATACAAGTTCTGTCAAGCTAGAAGCCCAGTCTCCTTTATTTTAAATAAACAAACTATCAGCCAACTTTCTAATTTAAATGTAACAAAAAAAAAAGAAAGCAGTCAAAGGCTTGTTACAGCTTAAGTATAGATCACTCTGATTGGAAATAGAGCTTTTAAAGCACTAAGAATCAAATTTCTACACTAAAAAAGCTTCCCCGTGTGTAGAGATGGTTCTATCATCTTGTGTCTCATTTGACACCAAGCGAAGGAAGTCCAATGTGATATTATCATAGCTCTTTGGCTTAAACACTATCTACTAGTAGAAACCTGTTAATTAAGGTCTCTATTCATTAAACACATAGTTTAAAAAATAATTACAGTCAAGTAAAGGAACAGCACCAGTGAAAAACAATGCAACAAAAGCAGAAAGGGGAAAACAAAAGGAGAGAGAAAAAAAGAAACAAAACAAAACCAAAACATACTTCTTAATAAAAGGATTGACTTTAATTGAACTATGGAATGAAAACACTTAATTATGGATTGGACAGCCAATAACACCTTTACTGAATTAAAGCTATGCACACAACACATGCAGCTTTATTTTACACATTTTGTGATAAATAATAGATCCTGAAATCAAATGATCCTGAAAAGAAATCTCTAACATGTTCCATCCATTAGCAAAGAGGCATTAACAAAGAGAAAACACCGAATGAACAAATGGGCCATTCTCACTTTGGCTGGCTGTGATCTAGCAACATCTACTTTTTCCATGGAAGATAGGAAAGGTACAGAAAAGATCTCAAGGGTACTCAAAGGCTGGATTAAAGGTAAGAATTAACTT
The DNA here is from genome assembly GCA_024137785.1 of Ginglymostoma cirratum. Taxonomy (NCBI): domain Eukaryota; kingdom Metazoa; phylum Chordata; class Chondrichthyes; order Orectolobiformes; family Ginglymostomatidae; genus Ginglymostoma; species Ginglymostoma cirratum. Next base: position 32,660,684 of record JAHRHZ010000140.1, on the reverse strand, counting down.
CAGACTGCAATGTGTGTCGCACAAATAGAAACCTCAAAAGTCTATTGACCAACTTGTTGCAAGATTCTCCAGTGAAGGGCAGGAGTGTGAATTGTCTGAAGAGCTTCCAGAGTGATTTAACAAATTATTAATCACCTCTACATCATTTAAAGCTATGGTTTAAGATGATCAGAATTTTTAAAACCATTAACACCGTACGTCCAGAAAACACAGGACAGCACACCCTAATGGCTGTAGTCAAGCACTTACCCTTGTGGTAGCCCATCAATCACAGCCAGCCAATGTGAGAATGACCCATTTGTTCATTCTGTTTTCTAGTCTGTAAGCCAATGTTTAATTCATGCCAGTAAATTACTTTCTATTCCATGGTAATATCAAGTTATTTTTTCAACAGGTAATAATTTTCACTTGATTAAGTAAATAAGGAATTAAATCATATTCTGTTTAATTAGTTTTGATAGGGAAGAAACCATATGGTTAAGTAAAAAGAAAGGTCTATGATTTTTATTTCTGCTTTATGGCTCAAACTAATGTAAATGTACGCTGATAAATGTGAAAGTGGTTTGGAAGTACACATAGCTTTTATTCAAAGACAGTTATATTTTTAAATGGTTTAGTTTTGTAGCTTGAAGCATGTAACAGGCCTATGTGCATTGGGTCATACAGTCAACTTCGGCTTTAATTTGGTTCAGGTGTCAACAGTTATTATGGAGTCACACACGGTTCTTTTAGTTAAAGGATATTGATAGTTATTACAGAATTCTTAGGTACATTCCTGGAGACATTTATGATGATAATCAATCACCAGGGGGTGACACTACCTATTCTAAGTGGATGCATTAATTGTTCACTGGTGACAACTTATCTTGATAAAGGTCTATGAAATTGGTAAATTAAGAGGGGCAAGCTGTCATCAAAGAGAGGGTGTTATAAAAATGTTGCAAAATAAAATTGTTAAAAATAAAAGGAATGGCTATTGCTTTTAAAGAAACTAATCAGGAATTGGAGAGACATTACCAAGTCAATCCAAGATTGACCATGAATAGTTCACACACTAATAAGCCAACTTGAGTTCAAAACATTCTTGATATGCAGATCAGAACACCTTTGTCCAGTTAACCAGTGAGGCAAACTGATATCCCAAAGTGGATTGACTGTAAAACTATTATAAAGGATCATTTTGTCAAGGATAACTTATTTTGCATTTGTTATTTAAAAAATTGCTAAATTACGTAAATTTATAAACTGCAGACATGCTTTTCAAAACTCAGTGGGGTTAGGTTCAAGTCTCACAGCAGCCTAGCGATGTGCCATAACACATCTGAACTGGTTGATTAAAATATCTATAATTGGAACTGCCTTTGATCTAACAATTAAATTTAAAGAGTGCACCAAAATTTTGCATTATGTTCTTTAATTTTGCTAACTAACCTCTGATAGGGTTTGTTTATCTAAAGTCTTCTGAGAATCCAAGTACACGTTGTCCACTGACAGCTCTTTATCAATTCTGTTAGTAACATCCTTGAAAAACTCCAACAGGTCTGTCAAACACAATTTCCTAATCAGTAATCCATTCTGACCATGTCCAATCAGGTGATTATCACCCAAGACAAAAACAGAAATTGCTGGAGAAACTCAGCAGGTCCGTGGAGAAAAAGCACAGTCATATTTCGGGTCATTAGAAGTGTGTTTCCTGGCTTTCTCTCATCTCCCCTTCTTAAATAGTGGGTTGACATGTGCAACCTTCCAATCTGCAGGAACCATTCTGGAACCTATAGAATTTTGGAAGATGACTGCATCCACATACAATCTATTTTCTAGTTTGTTAAATTGTAAACCCTTGAACAACAACCCTTCAACAGTCTTGATTAATGATATTTCTAAGTTCTCTAACCCCTTTCTCTCCGTCTGAACATCCCATTGTTCCAAACTCAGTATATGATTCTGCCCTCCTTTTACTTCACTCATGGCCGAAGAGCGATCAATCACTTCAGCTGTTGCTTAAATGAAAAGCTCCTCTTTTCATCTTTAAAAACATTTTCAAAATCTCTCTTCTCAAGACTTCACCTCACTGAAATTCTTGTTTATTTGTATTTTTCAAATGCCTTAGAACAGTTCTTCATGTTCAAGGCACCACATAAATACAAGTTGTGATCATCAAGAATTACACTGGAGTTTGTCAATTTTAATTGTCCTGTTAAAAATGGAATGATAATCATGCACACTAGTGAACTGTGCAGAATAAATGGTATGATAATTTGGTGTTCCAACGTTGTGTACTCCTGTACCCCATCAGTATTTTAAAAAATCTTATGAGGCTTGTATCGTAGCAACAGAAGGTCAAAGATATTGTAGTACAAATCAAATAATATTTCAAACAGGTTTCTTTGGCTGGTAATCAAATGTATTTAAGCATGTTTTGTTATCTCTAATAAACTGGGATATAAACAAAGTAGAGCAGTAGTCTATCTATTCAATATTGTTATGTAGCAAGTTCAGTAATGTACATATTTCATGTTTAAAATTTCTGGCAAAATTGTAAATGTCTTCTTTTGAAGCACATTTGTAGGGCAGAAAACAAGATTTCTGACGTTGTTACACATGGTACTGGCAGAGAAATATTTGTATCATTGTGTGGTATCAGATATTTATGTTCCACATACCCATGGTTCATTATAGTCGCAGGATTTTCAAATAGCAATCTAAATAATATTAACCTACATTTGTAATATTCTGAATTATACAAGCTCTGGTAAATTCACAGTGGAAACCACTCAATAAATCATTTTGGCATAACTCAAGACAATAGGAAGGCTTAAGGTCCTTCCTATAGTCAGATGTACTTGCTTCTCCTAAGCCTGCAAAGATAGCTCACTGCCAATTTTACTTTTGCTCATTTATTATTTAAGTAAGTGCCATTTGCTAGGGGACATTGTAAATTCTTTATCCAATATTATGCCACATTTAGAGCAACCAATTCATGGATTGTGTTTCAAATAGAATGTCATCCCCTCTGTGGATTGATTCAGTTATCAAAAACCAACAAGTGACACAACGGTTGCACAATATGATTGCCCATTACCTGCCTCTGATTAGAATCTGGGAAAGACACAATGACAGAAATTCGGTCTTAGTTATCAATAAATTGTGTTGTTAACAGTACAGGCACAAATGACGGAATCACACCAGCTGTGTATTATTAAAATGGTATGATCTGAATCAGATGTTTTCATTATGAAATGATTTCCTAGCAAAGCTTGAAGATTTTATTGAAACAATAACATTTCCCAGTCGTTAAATTTTGTGGTCCAGTCACGCAGCCATTTTTTCATGTTTCTTGCTTCACATTTTTAAAATTTTGCTTGTTAGGATGCAAACCATGTAGGCAAAGCTATGTTGCACTGAGGATGGTATTTTCACAACGGGGCTAAGTGAGAAATTCTAGAGTAGTGACCCAGCAATAATTAAACAAGTCAGAGTTGTAAACTTATATGTAACAATGTTGCCATAATGTTATTACTCAATCTTTCTCAATGGTAGGAGATGCAATGGGAAGAGTGATGTCAAATTAAGCTTAACAAATTGCTGAATCTGCCACAGTGATTGAAGGGTCAAATATTGAGTACAGTGGTGTGGTGACAATAAAGCAGACTGTTCCAGTCTGGAAGCTGTCAAGTTTCTTGAATGCTACTTTAGCTACATCTGTTCAGCTGAGCAATTGGTACTCCATCACACACCTGATTCGAGCCTTGCAGACAGGGAAACACTGAGGAGTTATGAAGTGAGAGATTATTTGCCGAATTTTGACTCTGCCTTCTCCTACTGCAGTGATGTTGATATGGATTTGTTTATTCACCTCCCGAAGTTATCAATTGTGGAGATCAGGGATGGTGCTGCAAATGAAAAAGTAAACTGTAGAGGTCATTTAGCTTTTTCTTGCTGGAGACAGTTAATACCTGGCACTTAAGTAATGCAAATACCACTTCCTGCTTACCAGCTGAGATCAGGATATTGTTCCACTCCTGCTGTAATTTAGCATGGGCTGTTCCAGGAGTGAATCAGTTGTGAACTGAGCTGAAGATTGTCACACTGTTAACAAATGGTTCTATTCTTATGCTTTTGACAAAAGGGACAGATATTAATGAAGCTAATGAAAATAGTTGAGTTAAGAAAGCTACCCTATGGAATTTTGTCAGCCATCGTGAGGTTTGAAATGTTTGATGTTTGAAAGTGACAGCTATCTTGTTGTATTGTGCATGGTGTTACAAGCACCATAGACACCCAAATCACAGATTATCATTCAGTATATTTACAGTTTAATTGGATCAGAAAGTGGTATTATTGAAAAAGACTGTTTTTTGACACTGAGAAGCATGCACAGAATGCTCTAGGGAGATGCTTGCACATGGACCAGTGAATGAGATTTGTTGAAAAGTCCACATGCACATATTTGTCACTGGGCTGGCTGCCAACGTGAAAAAGGCCAAACTCATAAATGCTTCCTGTGGCTCAACATTTTAATTCTTTTTGCAGTCTGACTGGATCAGTATGTTTGGGTATCTACTTGTTGGAACTATCAACTTTATTCATCTTTAAAGATCAGCTTGCAGGGAGAGGAGGAGAAGCAATTAAGCAGGGAGGACATGGGAGTTTTTTTTCCCCAGTTTTTCTATTCAGTTGTGGGATGTGGGCATCAACTAATAGTTCTGTTCTGACCTAAGATCTGTAGCACTGTCACCAAGATGTTAACATAACCACACAAAAAAAAGTCAATATCTCCATGGAGGGTGTAATGGTTAATAAGTATTGAAGGGGAACATCACTTTCTGTAGTTTAAAATATAACGTTTTGGGGAGTGAACCACATTAGTTGGACCTTATGCACCTAAGGGGACTAACACGAGGAGCTGAGATAACAAGGTGTAGAGTTGGATGAACACAGCAGGCCAAGCAGCATCAGAGGAGCAGGAAGGCTGACGTTTCGGGCCTAGACCCTTCTTCAGAAAATAACAAGAGGAGCTGACAGCAAGGGTAGGGATGTAGCTTTCAGCAGGTCCCTCATCTTCCTGATTTCAGATCAATCAGGCACTGACAGTCTTTAAACAAGAGACAACCTATCCCCAACAACCCTGCCCTGGAAGCCCATGGGCTACCTTCCACAGATTGCTTATATTCCTCACATGCCAATTGCTCTACTCCCTGCTGGACGAATGCCGCAGCAGAAGGATGAGCACATTAAACAGGCAATAATAGTCAGCACGGTTGGGCATGACACTTCCTACTGCAGATTAAATTGGATTGGAGTTGGCAGGCAACAGGAGTGCCAATCACCAATGTCCTGTCTGATGAAGTGCTCTCAAACATGCCAAGATGGTGGGTATTCAATTACACCAATGTCTCATTTTTTTCTAGCGTAACGTTACATCAAGTTTGCTAACTCAGATGTCAAATTTGCATAAAGTTACAACTGCAACTTGAAAGACATTGCTTTTGATGTTTTTTTTTAAATTAGGACATGGAATTGTGCAGCTATAAATAGTTGCTTCAGTTAATTTAATATTGTGATAGAACGAAAATCTGAAGCATGGTTTGAAAACAGATAGTCACTGTCAATGTCCAAGTCATATTGTTTTAAGGACATTGTGATTTCCTCAAGGAGGTCTTTTTTTTAAAAAAAAACTGACATAAAAAAAGCTAAAGCATTTCTAAACTTGCATCTCAAGTATTTGTAATAAACTTGCTATGGTACTATCAAAGCGCTCGGCCAAGCAAGTATATCCTTTAACAGCACAGATTATATTTGCCTTTGAAGACCTGGGAGTTCTGCAAAAGTTGCCTCATGGTTTTTATTGTCCTATTTTTAACTCTTTTCTCTCTGAGGTGTCTTCTGAGGTCCTCCTTCTCATGTCACAAATTCTGGGTGAAATTTCCTTCTCTTGTTGATGGCAAACTTGGACATGGATAAAGGATTTTTGTTCAGTAGGGTGGTGTCACTCCTCACTATTGGGTTCCCACATTCTCCAGAATTGGGTGCTGAGTGGGAAGGTCAACTATTACCTCTTGTGTGGGTAATTAATGACCAACGTCTTCATCCCATTGGTATCAACCCAGCTGCAAGTGAATCTGTCACTGTATGGCATGCCTTGGTCAAGCTGCAGTGGCTTCTTACCTTGTGAGGGTTGGGGTGCTCCCCCATCAAAGTCAATCAGCGCCAGACTGGATATTGGAAACAGGGTGTGGGGGCTGGAGGGGCTTGATGAGGTCCACCTCTCTGCCCTTGCTTCCAGCCTTGCTGACCCCTCTCCACACAATCCCCACCTTCTCCCATCATATACCTGCACCTTGGTACCTCTACTATCCTGGGACAGTGTTTAGGAGAAGTGGTGTGGGTTGAAGGAGAAGAGGGGTGGGGGGTTGTAAAGATGGTGTGGGGGAATGGGAGGGGGTAGCGGGGGAGGGGAGTGGGGAAGATGGGGGAAAAATGGTGGCAGGGGACAGAGAAGAGGGGAGGCAGGTTAGAGGAGTAATGAGGTCTCCTTCTCGTAATGCTGTAGAAGGTCAATAACAACATTCTTAGTGCTACAAACTGACTGGTTACAATCTGTCTGTCTCAGCACTGCGAGCCATATAAGCCTTTGTTCACCGACTTCTGATCATATAGTGTGGTGTACTGCAGTAGGCAGTGCCATATTTTGTGTTGTTCTATGGTTACTTCTACTTATAAACAGATAAAGCAGAAGTGGCAAGAAAACAAGACTTCACAGTGTAACCACAGAGTTAACACAAATGAATATTACAGTAGAAGTTCCAGGTGCACAGCATGGGTTTCATTGACTAGTGTCACTCAGTATAGAAGTAAATAGTGTAAGTGGGCCAGCTTACATAGAACAATGAACAAGGTCCCACAGTGGGTCTCAATAATATGGATAAATTTCCACATTTTTACGGGTAAGCAATGTTTCATTTTACCATGCACTCATCTACAAACACTTCAAATCTGACAAACAACGGCAATGACTCAGCCTAGTTTCCTCCAAGGTTCAGGATGTCATGCAGATATCTAAGTGTCGACCAAAAATTCTGTGGTATACTTAAATAAATGCTGTTATTCCATCAAAGTACAAATGCCCAATCTTCATCAGAAAATAATACACATCAGTCAATACATCCCAGGGAATTGGAACATTTTTCATTCCAAGTTAATCAACTCTGACACATCTCCTTCAAGGGAAAGATGGAAAGTTGGCCTCTTGATAGATCTGACAAAAGCTCTACACAATCTGCATAGCCTGCAGTAAAAATAATATAATGAGAAATACAGAAGTACTCTCACTAAGCAGACAATTAGAGTGCTGAAATAATGATCAAGCCACAGAAGAGTAATGTTGCCACAAGCTGATGGCCAATCACTGCAAACAGAGAAGATTCCAGTCCCCAGTTCTTCCAATGACCTGCAACTGTTCTCTATTACTTTCTATTAGCTGCGTTTTCAAGTCACTGAAGAGTCTGCTGAGCAGCTCTCCTCTTCAAACAAAGATCCTGATGTGTTTCCATTATGTAATCTATTAGGACAGTCTTCATTTTTCAGTGCAATATAAACCTGCTACTGAACTATTTCACAAGAGAACTATTAACTCCCCTGCTGAATTCAAGAGCTTTTTGTCAATAAGTACGTTTTAAATGATTTACAACGTGTTATTAAGTCTTTAGTAAAAAGTGCATCATTAGACTGATTATTTTGCTTCTCAAGCTCATAAACTATATTACACAAAACTGCCTGGTTACCAACAGGCCATAAATGACTTAAAGAAAAATTTGTTAGCACCCCCAACAAACAAAAAAGAAAATATACTCCAAAGTCAGTTCCAAACTAGACTCTGATATTCAAAAGATATGTTTGCCCTTTGATTTCTTTTGCTTTAGAACCGCAACCATAATCTGTGATTGTCAGATTTGTCAAAGTTGCAAGAAAAGTGCAGCTGTAGCGCTTAAAAAGACAGCAATATCAGAAATTAGCATAAAGTAATCCTAGAGGTAGTGTTTTTAGTTCTACTCCATTCCTTTGACACCAAAAGCCAGTGGAGGATAATGCTTTCCTCAAGGTGTTATCATTTGAGATGCTAATGTTGTTGTTGAATTTGCAAAACTCACAAACACATATTGGAAAGATTTCATTTCAATGTGTGTCACCAGATATTTTAAAAGATAGATGCTTTAGGACATTAATTCTTTTATCATCCTCTTTAAATGAAATGAATGAGACAAAGTTAAGATGGGTGAAAATAATGAGTAAAATATTCATCAAAGTTTATTTTTAGGAGCAGAGGACATGATGTATGATCTGCTCCATGCCCAGTACCATTAAAGCAGAAAAGCTGGTGCTGCGTCCTCATTCAAACTCATTGTCACATTGACCAAAGTGAGGCCTGCACTACTAGCTACCTGAGTAGTCAGCAAGGAGCCGGTGGTGTGTACTCATTTCACAAGTTGCAACCAGTCTGCTTCTCTTAAAGAGGGGCTGCACAGAAGCTGCCGTGGGCTACCTCTTCTGACACTGGCTGTGTGAAGCAGCTGAATAAATGGGAGCAGCAGAACAAGAGCTCCTATGGTTACTAATGTAGAGCTGCAGGCTTTCTGGAAAAGGCAAACAGGAGGAGAAACATTACATTTAAGGAAGCTTTGAAGATAAACAACTCTGAAGTGAATGAAAACAGATGACCAGAAAGATGACACCCAGAACCTGACCCTCTCAGAGCATCTGACGCTGCTATTCCAAGAAGTTCAATGATCTTACAGGGAGTATTGAAAGCAAATGAATCCTTGCATCACATCTCACATTCACAACACCATCAACCTCCAAAGTGCTTTCCAATCCGGAAGTAGCTTATGATCAGCTTACCCGAAAGCTGAACGACTAGCCGTTGAAAATAGTATTGGTGTGGGAAAAGTGATAGCATCTTGTCACTGAATGTGTTCAGCTTCGGGTGACAAGCAAGTACATTCAGTAAATCAGCAGAGTCAAAGTTTGGAATGAATCTGTTAAATTACCTAGAACACTGGAGCTTCTAGTGAGAGCATGGAATGGTCTCATTGAATGCCCTTCCCAATAGGGGTTTCAATGTACACAGCAGTGGACACACTGCACACCCTATTCAGAGAACATCCAACTTCTACAGTGTCATATGCAATAACACTATTGACTCAAGTCTCAGTCTTTTACACTTCTCAAATTTCAAGCGTCCAACACTTCACTTTAAGGGCTGAGCTATTTATTTTACCTGAGCCAAATTCTTCAGGGTTACTTGATTTAAAAATTGCTAATATCATTAAACTATGAAAAAGCAAAATATTTGAATAGTTTTTTAAAACTTTCCTGCAAAATAACAAATTATTCCTCATTGTGTAATGTTTCTTTCACACAATAGGACCTTGTGATGGATGATAAAGATGACAGGACAAACATAATTGTGGTTAACATGACAACATTACAATGAAAAAAACCTGAAAAATTTGAATAATTTTGCACAAAATTGCTGTAAAATAACAAATTATAGTTCATCGTGCAATGTTTCTTTCACACATAATAGAGTTTGTGACAGAAAAGAAAATAATTGCAGTTAACACAACAAGAGCGTAGACTTTTCAATGGAGTAAGGTCACATGGTGTGGATCTAAAGACTTGTGAAGACAACATCTCCACAAATTTTTCAAGCTTTCAGACTTGATCATCCAGTTACTTGTTCCATGATGGGATTTCCGGGGCCAGGCAAAGTCCTTATGACTTTGCTGAAGGGTTGACTAATTCTGAGGAAAGCAATTTTCCTTCAGAAGAGAAATTTTCATTTTTATCTTCTTCATTCTTCTGCCAGAGCTGTTAATACTGAGGGTGAGTGGTTGCTCAAGTTTCCAGTTTCCAGCCTCCCACTTGAACTAGTGCCCTGGTTCACTACATACATCAAATAAAGACTTTTCATTTTTACCATAGTAGCTTAACTGAAAGCTTTTTAAAATTAGCCTCTACAAATACACAAAGATCCAATGATACATAAATCTTGATAAGTCAGTTCTTTGCATTCCAATCTAAAATTCAAGGACACAAGTTGAAAATCATTCTCAATTTAGAAATGCATGGGTTAAAAATCAGACTGAAAACAACTGTAAAATGTGCTAACAAGACCATATTGTATTCTTCTATTTACTATAATAGCAAAAGGTATTGGCTTGTTGAAAATAAATTGGAAACAGTACAACTCACAAATTTCACATGCGTATGCTATGTGTTGCTCAGGTTCACCATTGTTACTTGAAGTAAATCTCATACACACACCATTCACGTGTACTATTTCCTGCTGGACAGCAAGCTAAGTAACAATGATAGAAGGGTTATAACACAGAATACCAACGCTGTACACTGCACACAGAAATATAACAGCTATTAACCTTTTGGATCCAATTCTTTTAATGGAAAATGGAATGAATAAGCACTCTGCCCAGATGAGGAACAGATTATGAATACATGAATGAACAGTGTGCAATGTCATGTTCTAAACAAGAGTCCTAACACAGGCCACTGATTCTAGCTTAACATTTACAAAGCTAAATGGCTTAAACTGACAGTGCAAACACATTTTACTGCTCCTGAAAAAATCCCCAACTGCTCTGTGGCTGAGATGGAGAGACTGACCCATGTGTCCCTGTGCACTTGGCCTTAAGACAGTCAGTTGAGATTTCCATCCAGTGAACTGTCAATCACAGAGGGCTTCAGGTTGAGCATCTCCCTTTGAATCATGTAAAGAAACTATAAGCCCTCATGATTTAATTAATGATGACAGATTGACTCTTCAATATTGAATGAACACAATCTCTACTGGAAACCCAAGATTCTCAGCTAGAAATAATATGAAACTCAATGGACTTTTTCCCATTGTTCAATGCTTCAAAATCTCTCAAAATTAAACAACAATGATGCATTGACGGCTAGAAATGAACTGTTCAGCCTCTATCTCCACAGCAATTAGAGAATGAGTATGGCAACTGTAGTGATCGCAACTAGGTCAGCCAGCGAGAGTTCATGGAATACCAGTTCACTGACTGAGGACTGGGGCTGTTCATCTGGTCCATTCAGAGATCCATTGCTGACAGACAGAGAGGAGTGTTAGGGATTCTGGCACTCTTGGAGACAATACTAGAGTCAAGGGCTTTTCATGTGTCAACAAAAGGTGATATGGTGATGGGACATTGGCCTGTGTGAGGTTATTTCAACAACAAACATAAAATGGAAGCAACAAGAGATTTTACCAACATATTTTCTTTGGGCATCCATCCTGGTGCATTGAATCATTTCACTCACTACATCTTCAATTAAACATGACTGGCTACCTACCACCGCTACCAGACAGTGACTATCAATGTGCACACACCTCTACTAAATCCTCTGGAGGTGGGAACACGTCTGCTTTATAACCCAAAACTGATCTCCAACTGTGCTGTCAAGTCATACCCTCAACATCCTCAAACCCTCTCCTGTGGAACCATAAATAATATGCACCTAGCTTTTTTTTTGAAGTTTTCATTATTTTCCATCTTTGATTATGGATTAGTTTTTATTCTTCTCAACACTTTTGCTCATTAGCTTAAACTGAAAAAGGTAAAAGTGAATACTGAAGCAGAATTATGCAGCACCTATGCAACCCTTTATCCTTCTGCTTAATTTATTGCGTCTTTTTAAGGACAAAACCTGATCTGACATGTTGCAATACAATATCAACATTCTGGAAGTTACTATTGACCAGAAACTTAACTGAACTCGGTGTATAAATATCAGAGATAATTGCGAAGCCTCTTCTAAGGATGCCTACCCTGAAGAAGTTACCCTCCTTCCTCCGGACAAACCTCAGGGAATCTCTCTCCCACTGCAACTCTCTCATGAACTCTTCGGCCTTGAAACTGCTCGACCACGTCCTGAAGCAAACCAGGTACTACAGCCACATCACCTTTCTTAGTACCTGCCTACGGAACCAGATCATCCCCAATGGACTACAATCCACATTCAAGCCTTCCCAATTTGGCCCCAACCGTGATAATATCTACATTCAGAACATTGAGACCCTCCAGAAGCGCTTCTCCCTGCGACTCCTGAAACAATATTTCTGATGAAGGGTCTAGGCCCGAAACGTCAAGTTTTCCTGCTCCTGTGATGCTGCTTGGCCTGCTGTGTTCATCCAGCCCCACGCCTTGTTATCTCGCTGTATAAATATAGTGGCTACAAGAGCAGGTCAGAGGCTAGGTAACATACCGTGGCAGTGACTTACCACCTGACTCCCCAAAGCCTATCCATCATCTACAAGGCACCAGTAAGGAGTGTGATGGAATACTCCCCATCTGCCTGGATGGGTGCAGCTCCAACAACACTCGAGACGCTTGACACCATCCAGGACAAAGCAGCCCGCTTGACTGGTGCCACATTCGCAAGAAGCACTCCCTCCATCACTGATGCTTAGTAGCAGCAGTGTGCACCATTTACAAGATACACTGCAGAAATTCACCAAATATCCTTTACTGTCCAAACCCATGAACACTTCCATCCAGAAGGACAAGGGCAGCAGAAACATGGAAACACCACTAGCTACAGGTTCCCCTCCAAGCCACTCACCATCCTGTCTTGGAAATATATCACCATTCCTTCACTGTCGCTGGGTCAACATCTGGGAATTCTCTCCCTTAAGGGCATTATGGATCAACTACAGCATGTGGCCTGCAGTGGTTCAAGAAGGCAGTTCACCATCATGTTTTCAATGGCAACTAAGAATGGGCAATAAATGCTGGCCCAGCCAGTGACACCCACGTCCCATTAGTGAGCATATAAATGAATGAAACATGCCTGGGACAGGTGAGACCAGAATCTGACTCTTCCGGCGTACAGCCCAATTTACTGCCTCTCACAGCCTCTGTTAACCATCCACAGCCAAAATCACATTAAGTAGTATAACAGATTAACTGTTAAACGTCATCTAGTTAGACACCTGTTATTGGCTTCTTTATTTTAGCTTTTGCACTCTATGTACTTGTTCTAACTTTGAAAGTCCACAAGGAATGCTATGAAACCCATTTTTTTTAAAATACTAAGTAAGAATTCCCCTTAAGAATGGAACAAGATAGGGGAAATGCACAAAGAGTCATAAGGATACAGAAAAAAAGAAGTCAGAGAGAATGCTCAGCTATTGACAATGATCATAGTTGATCTGATTGTGGGCTGATATAACTTTATTTAATTCCCTCTTTTTTAAGAGAAACTTGTTCAGCTTGCCAGGACTGAATGGATTGCATGCTTCCCTGGGGTGTAGATCACTAGCAGCATATATACTGCATTTACTTCATACCAACCTTATCACTAAGCAGAACCAGAAGTTATTCCATTCACTCAACATGAAGTACATCACAAATTGTAATGCTGAAAACCTGGCAGCATTTATGGAGTGCACTATGGCAGTCCACTGTGTCAGTCATATTCCAGACACCGAGTGAAAGCAAAGGGCGGCTAGTGGGCACTTGGGCTGCCCACTGATAACATGGGTTCGGAGTCTTTTTCACAATTCACATACACAAAATCAGAGTCATAATAGAACTGACTATTTATGTCTAGATGCAACAACTCCACTGCCTGGACTACTCTGGAGGGGTCCTGCAGTAGGACAGAGCGGTGGGCATTGTCTGTATGGACTTTAATATAGCCTTTGACAAGGTTCCATATGGCAGACTAATCAGTAAAGTTAGATCACACAAGATTCAGGGAAAGCTTGTCAATTTGGATACAAATTTGGCTTGACAGTAAGAAACTGAGGTGATGGAGATAGTAGGAACTAGAATCTGGAGTCTGAGATAACAAGGTGTAGAGCAGGATGAACACAGCAAGCCAGGCAGCATCAGAGGAGCAAGGAAGCTGAAATTTTGGGTCTGGACCCTTCTTCAGGGTAGGATATAATTAAATTGGAGACAGTTCAAAAATGATTTAACATGATGTTGCTGGGAATGGAGTGTTTGAGTTATAAAAATATACTGGATAGGCTGGGGACCTTTCTCCACTGGAGCGTAGGAGGTTAAGGAGTGACCTATAGAGTTCATAAAATCATGACGGACATAGATAAGGTGAACAGCAAGGGCCTTTTCCCTAGGGTGGGGGAGTTTAAAACTAGGCAGCATATTTTTAAGGTAACAGGAGAATGATTTATAAGGGACTTGAGGGGCAACTTTTTCACACAGAGGGTGATTCATGTGTGGAATGAACTGCTAGAGGTAGTGATAGGTACAAGTACAGTTAGAACATTTAAAAGACATTTGGACAGGTACATGAATAGGAAAGGTTTAGAGGGATATGGGCCAAATGCAGGTAAATGGGACTAGTTTAATTTGGGAAACTTGGTCAGCATGGATGAATTGGACCGAAGGGTCTGTTTCAGTGCTGTATGACTCTGACTTTATGGAGTATTACTTCAGTGGGTCTCAAGAAGTGTAACAATATCTTTCATGCTACAATATCTTGTCATCGTGAGCGGACAGGCATTGCCACCAGGTAAATGATGAAAAGTTTAGGAAGTGCTGGAACGGATAAAAACTTGTTACGTATTTCCACACAACATGCAACATCATAAGGAGTTTAGCGGTTTAAGAAAATCTGGCTCAGCATCACCTATTAAAGGCTAATTAAGGAAGTGTAAAAGGACCAGCTCTGCAAACAATGCCCATTGTGCGAACGCATATTAAAAAAGTGAGCTGACAGAGCGAAGAAGGAAGAGGAGAATGTCAAACTGCAGATGGAAGAGGAAGATGAAGATGGAGGGAGGCATCTCCTTTCTGTCTTTGCCATCTGTGAAGAACCAATTCTATTACAATCCCAGTAGCCACAATCACAACTCTTCATTGACCGACAGTCTCACATCCTTAATCCTTGTCTGCCAAAACCATCACATACACTTTTTGACCACAATTTTAAAAAAAAAGCCAACTAAAAAATACATTGATTGATTGATTGATTGATGTGATTTATTCTCACGTGTATTTAAGTGCTGTGAAAAGCTTTGTTTGCGAGGAGTACAGGCAGATCATGGTAAGCAAGGACATACAGATCATAGGTTAAAAAAAAGAACTTGAACAGAGTAAGGCATACAGATTACACCACACAGGATGTGCACTAGGCAAGATCAACATTAACAAAATGAGCATTATTTGAAGTTAGAGAGTCCATTTATCAGCCTAATAATGGCAGGGAAGAAGCTGTTCTTAAACTTGCTGGTGCACATGTTTAAACTCCTGTATCTTCTGCTTGACAGAAGAGGTTGTAGGAGAGCATTAACGGGGTGGGAGGGGTCTTTGATGAAGTTGATAGCTTTTCCACAGCAACGAGATATGTAAATGGAGTCCATGGATGGGGGTAACAAGTTGTGGAGCTGGATGAACACAGCAGGCCAAGCAGCAGCATAGGAGCAGGAAAGCTTGACTTTTTGGGCCTAGACTCTAGACCTTCCATTCCCTGTAGTTTCTTATGGTCCTGGGTAAGAGCAGTTGCTGTACCAGGCTGTATTTATTCCAAGTAAATTTATAAATTAACTCTTCCATGCTCTTGTCCAGATTCATAATCTGGTGAGCTGGAACTTGTGCCCACTTTGCCTCCTGCCCATCACCAGCAAACCTTTGCCCTGCTTCACACTACAAGTAGAGCCCGAGAGTTGTACATCAAGTGATGGCGTGTCTTCTTCATCTTTGTATTTATCCTTTGTTTCACTGAGTGACCAGGTTGCTCTTTCTCATGGCCAGTCATTATTGATTGCTGTACTGCACACTACTTCCAATGATCTTCACACATCTGATGACCACAATGTGCTCTCTGTTTATGTGGTGTAGGCTAGGTTTAAACAGTGCCAGCAATTTCTAAACGAAATAATGGCATTGAAACTCCAATGCAACCACTTAACAGTGGAGTTAGCGTTGGTAGCATGCAGAAATCCTCACTATAATGAGCAGGAAGCACAAAGTTGAGTAGACGGATTAATTCTTGAACACAATTACCCCATTTAATGAAGAAATCAAAGTGTTAATTATTTTAAAGATATTCTCATTTAGGTAACAAAGATTAAATACATAATTCAAGATCTGAATCATTGCACACTGTATAATAAGCCCAAGTACGGGAGACTGTGTAAAATCCTTGAAGTAAAACTAGTGGCAGCCAGCCAAATGCCAACATGAATTGCAGACAGTAAAAGCAGTGAGCCTCATGAAGTCAACACAAAGAGCTATGGAACAAAAGGATACAATTCATAAGACATCGGCTTATTTTTGCTCAACAAAGGTCTTTGAAAAAAGTACCAGTACAGGTTGCACTTTCACTATAAAGCACTCTCGAGTCCAGCAACCTGCTGGTGTGGCACCCACTGTGGCCCAGCACACACAGCACTTCCAGTTTCCACCACCCACCTGTCTCATTCTTGACAGTGCAAACTTGAAACAAGAACAGAAATTGCTGGAGAAACTCAGCAGATCTGGCAGTATCTATAGAGAGAAAGCAGGGTTAACATTTCCAGTCAATGACCCTTCTTCAGAACAGAGAGAGAAAGATAGTTAGGCAGACAAAGGGATGGATAATGGTGAGAAGAGAAGGAAAAAAGCCAATAATGGAAACTGTAAGTAGGTGAAAATGGGTTGGCTGTGCTGTAAGCAGTCCTTGTGATGGGTGTGGGAGTGGGTAAAGGATATCAAGGAGGTGTTACAGAAGAAATAAACACAAGTTATTGGGGGAGTTTACTGCTAGTTACAAACCAGACTTGCTAGTTACTGTCCTGGTTAGATCATCTCCTCACCGTCAGTCTCAGAACTCCTTTGGGAGTTGCTGGTATTTCTGAAGCATCTCCTCAAAGTTGTCTTTCTTCAGCACTAACATCTCATTCTCAAGCAGTCATAGAATCACAGAGATCTGCAGCACAAAAGAAGACCCTTTGGCCCATCGTGCCCACACCTGTCAAAAAACAACCGCCCCTAACTATTCTGATCCCAACTCTAAACTCCTCAGGAATGTTGGCAGCCAAGAAGGCTAGAGAGAGCAGTTCACATGCTGGGACGTTCTCAGTGTCAGGAGATGGCAGAGGCCAGGAACCCACAGGAACTTACTGGACACATAACCTCCCATGGTCTGAGAAATTTGCTGGTCTAGCAAAGACCTGGTCCCATGGCTGGTCATTTACAGAGCTACAACCTGTAATAGCCTTTTTTGCTATGCTACAGAGACAAGGATTAATATCTAAGAATGAAATTAAAAAATGAGATGTACACAGACTGGAGAAACTAATTTTGAAACACGGGGTTAAGGTCTGAACAGACCTCCTCGAAAGAAAGGTTGAGACAAAGACATATCAAGGGCAGTATGGTGGCTTGGTGGTTATAATGCTGCCTCACAATGCTAGGGACCCGGGGTTGATTCTCGCTTTGGGTGATTGTCTGTGTGGGTTTCCTCTGGGTGCTCTGGTTTCCTCCCACAGTCCAAAGATGTGCAGGTTAGGTGGAGTGCTTATGTTAAATTGCCCATAGTATCAAGGGTGGGAAATGCAGAGGTAGGGTGGGATGTTCTTTGGAGGGTCAGTGTGGACTCAATGGGCCAAATGACCTGCTTCCACACTGTAGGAATTCTATGAAATCTGCAAACTGAGACAATGAGTTTAAACGCTTGAAATATGCTTGAATATACATTTCACCTGTAGATTAATTTGCATATTGTGTTACATTTAGTGTAGAATTGTCATGTACCAACAATCTTTTAGGAGAACATTTAGCTAACACTGCTTGTTGAGTGGAGACATGGTTGAATATTTACTTTACTAAATTAGTTACCATGTAGAAATGATTCTTTCATTATCCTGTATGTAATATAATTCAGAATTGATTTTTTTAATGAATATTTCAAAGGAATTACTAAAAGGTTATTACCTCACATTTCTCTTCAAGGACCCAGAAAATAAACAAGAAAATTCCATGATTCTGAATTTAGGAGTCCATGTGTTGGTTATTGGTTAACACAGATGAGATGTTTCTGCTTGAAGAAATCTGCAGATATATTATACCCTGAGATAATTTTGATAGGCTGAAACTCTTCAGAAGGAGCACATTTCATTATAAATCCAGATGTATAGTTCATAACATTGGCTAATGTTCCTTTAATAAATGCAATTTTATCACATCTGTTCTGGTGATGCCACCTTCCCCGAAGGTGCGTCTGATGTGTCCTACTTTTTCCTTAACCAGTGATTCATTCCCAACACGTTTGACAAGTACAACCCACTTCCCATATTTCTGTTCTCCCCTTCCCCTCCCTCCCAGATCATTAGGAATTCCCTTGTCCTCACTTTCCACCTCATCAAACACCAATTTCCAAAGTTTCATCCTCTACCATTTCCAGCAGGATATCACTACCAAAAATATCGTGTTCTCACCTCTGCTATCATTTTCTGCAGGGAACATGCTCTCTGCAACCCCTTACTCCTCCATCACTCACAATAATTCTACAGCCCTTCCACTGCACCTTACCATGCCTTCCAGAATGTGTTACACTGCCTTTTCGCCTCCTCCTTCCTCGCTAAGGCCTCAAACACATCTTCCAGGCAAAGCAGCATTGTGTTTGTACTTCTTTCAATCTGGTCTACACTATTCATTGCTCACAATGCTTGGCAAAACCGAATGTAAACCGGACAACCACTTTCTGTAATCCCTCTGTGCCCCCTGAAAGAATGCCTCCGACCATCCAGCTGTGTGCCACCACCATTCTCACTGAGAGTTTTATTGATTTGTTGGCTTTGCTCTCAGCACAGTGATCCTATTTTCTCCTTTTTACATGTATCATTTACACCTATGTTACATCTCTATCCTCTCCTTTACCACCGTAAATGCTCTCTTTGCCCTTTGTTCTGGGTACCAACCTCACCATCTGTTCTGTTCATCCCTCTTCCTCTTCTGTCAGGATAAACCCATCATTTACCAGTCCCCTTCAGTTATGAAGAAGTCATACCAGATTTGAAATGTTAACTCTGTTTCTCTCTCCACATATGCTGCCAGGACTGCTTAGTTTCTCCAGCATTTTCTCTTTGCAGTTCAAGCTCCTGTAATAATCTGAAATCTCTCCTAGTTGAGGCTTTAGTTCAACTGGATAGATTCATAATGCTGGGGATGGGGGACCTCCGGGTAACAGGGACAATAGAAATCATTAACAACTGAGCTTCGTGATTCCTGTGCTCATTTTCAGGGGTTATACAGATTTTCTTTATCCACTCATGGGACATGGCCATCACTGGCTGGTCCGGCATTTATTGCCCATCCCGAGTTGCCCTTGAGAAAGGGGTGGTGAGCTGCCTTCTCGAACCACTGCAGTCAATGCACTGTGAGTTGACCATAGTGCCATTAAGGAGATAAGTCCAGGATTTTGACCTGGTGACAGTGAAGGAACGACAATATATTTCCATGTCAGGATAGTGAGTGGGTTGGAAGGGAACTTGAAGGTGGTGGGGTGTTTCCATGTATTTTCTGCCCTTATCCTTTGACGCAGAAATAGTTACGGGTTTGGAAAATACTATGTAAGGATCTTTGGTGAATTTCTGCAGTGCATCTTGTAGATTGTACACACTGCTGCTACTGAGCGTCAGCGGTGGAGAGAATGGATGTTCGTAGATATGGTGTCAATCAAGCGGGCTGCTTTGTCCTGGATGGTGTCAAGCTTCTTGAATGTTGTTGAAGCTGACTCTTCCAGACAAGTGTGGAGTATTCCATCACACTCCTGACTTGTGCCTTGTGGATGGTAGACAGGCTTTTGAGAGTCAGGGGATGAATTACTCACCACTGTATTCCTAGTTTCTGACATGCTGTCATGGCCAATGTCCTTATGCGGCAAGTTCAGTTGGGTTTCTGGTCAATGGTAATCCACAGGATGGTGATACTGGGAGATTCAGTGATGGTAACACCATTGACTGTCGAGGGGCAGCAGTTAAATTGTCTATTATTGGAGATGGTCATTGCCTGGTATTTCTGTGGCGCGAATGTTATTTCCTACTTGTCAGCCCAAACCTGGATATTGTCCAGATCTTTCTGCATTTAAACAAAGACAGCTTCTGTATCCAAGGAGTCATGAATGGTGCAATCATCAGCGAACATCCCCACCTCTGACCGTATGATGGAGAGAAGGTCAATGATGAAGCAGCTGAAGATGGTTGGGCCTAGGACACTACCCTGAGGAACTCCTGCAGAGATGTCCTGGAACTGAGATGATTGACCTGCAACAACCACAAGCATCTTGCTGTAACAGATTTAATCCAACCAGTGGAGAATTTGCCCCTGCTACCCATTGATTCCAGTTTTGCTTGGGCTCCTTGAAGCCACACTCGGTCGGATGCAGCCTTGATGTCAAGGGCTGTCACTCCCACCTCACCTCTGGAATTCAGCTCTATTGTCCATGTTTGGATCAAGGCAGTGATGAGGTTAGGAACTGAGTGGCCCTGGCAGAACCTAACCTGGGCATCACTGAGCAGGTTATTGCTGAATGGGTGCTGCTTGATAGCATTATCGTTGACACCTTCCGTCACTTTAATGATAACTAAGGGTAAATTAATGGGGTGGTAATTGGCCAGGTGGAATTTGTCCTGCTTTATGTATAGTGGACGTGCTTGGGCAATTTACCACATTGTTGGGCAGATGCCAGTGTTGTAACTGTAATGGAAGAGCTTTGCAAGTTCTGGAGCACCAATCTTCAGTACTATTGCCGGAATGTTGTTCAGGCCCATAGACTATGTGGTATCTAGTGCCTCCAAACATTTCATATTACACGGAGTAAATCAAATTGGCTGAGGACTGGCATCTGTGATGTTGGAGATCACTGGAGGAGGCCAAGATGGATCATCCACTCGGCACTTCTGGCTGAAGCTTGCTGTGAATGCCTTATCTTTTGCACTAATGTGTTGATCCCTTCCATTATTGAGGATGGGAATATTTGTGCAGTCTCCTCCTCCAGTGAGTTATTTAATTATCCACCACCATCCACAACTGGATATGGCGAGACCACAGAGCTTAGATCTGATCTGTTGATTGTGGGATCTCTTGCTGCTTATGCTGTTTGGCTTTCAAGTGATCCCATTTGGCAGCTTCACCAGGATGACAACTCATTTTCAAGTGTGCTTGGTGCTGCTCCTGGCATGCCCTCGTGCACTCTCCATTGAACCAGGGTTGATCCCCTGGCTTGAAGGTAATGGCTGAATGGAGGGTAAGCTGAGCTTATAGGAGTACAATTCTACTGCTGTTGATGGCCCTCTGTGCCTCATGATGTTCAGTCTTGAGTTGCTAGATCAGTTCAAAGTCTGTCCCATTTAGCATGGTGATAGTGTCACACAACACAATGAAAGTATTCTCAATGTGAAGATAAGATTCTGTCTCTACAAGGACTGTGCGGTGGTCACTTTTGCCGATATTGCCATGGATAGATGCATCTACAGCTAGCAGATCAGTAAGGAAGAGGTAAAGTACATTTTCCCTCTTGTTGGTTCCCTCACCACTGCTGCAGACCCAGTCTAGCAGCTATGTTCTTTAGGACACAACCAGCTCAATCAGTAGTGCTGCTGCCGAGCCACTCATGGTGGTGACATTGAAGTCCCTCACCCAGAGTGCATTTTGCACTCTTGCCACCCTCAGTGCTTCCTCCAAGTATTGTTCAATATGGAGGAGTATTGATTCATCAGTCGAGGAAGGATGATACATGGTAGTCAGTTGGAGATCTTCTTATCCTTGTTTAACCTGAAGCCGTAAGACTTTATGGGATCCGGGGTCAATATTGAGGACTCCCAGGGCAACACCCTCCCAACTGTATACCACTGTGCCGCCCCCTCTGTTTAACCTGACGCGGGACAGGACACACATCCAGGGATGGTGATAGTGGTGCCTGGGACATTGTCTGTAAGGTATGATTCCATGAGTATGAATAGTCTGTGAGACAGCTTTTCTAATTTTGGCACTTTCCTCCAGATGTTAGTATGCAGGACTTTGCAGGGTTGACAGGGCTGTTTCTTCCATTGTCTATTCCATTGCTTTGTTCGATGCCAGGTGGCCTGTCTGGTTTCATCTCTTTGTTGAGACTTCATAGTAATTGATACAACTGAGTGGTGTGCTAGCCACTTTAGAGGGTCGTTAAGAGTCAACCTCATTACTATGGGTCTGGAATAACATAGAGACCATACCTGGTGAGGATGGCCGATTTCCTTAAGGACATTAGCGAGTGCGATGGGTTTTTCCTGACAACTGAAAATGGTGTCATGGTCATCAGATTAATTCCAGAGCTTTTTTTAAAAAATTGGATTCGAACCAGAGTCCCAAGAGCATTAACTGGGTTTCTAGAGTAATAGTCTAGCAATAATACCTCTAGGCTTTCACTTTGCCAAAGACCCAGAGCTTGTATAATAAATGAGAAAAGTAAATAAAGTTCATTTAAAAGTCTTTAAAACAATTTTATATTTATATTGGTAAAATGGAATGTATACTTTGCTAAATATCTTTCTGCTATTTTACCTCGATTGAAAACAGAAATCAAATAATAAAATTAATATCATCTTACCCCAGCGAACAAAGTCAGATCTCTTACAGTCTCAGCGAACTGTGTATATTGTTTGCCTCTAATCCATCATGGGCTGGTAGATTACTTACTGTGCAATAAAAGATTTGCCTACGTTATCAAGCTCTGTTCCTACTTTTACTAATATTTGAATTTTAAAGCCATCAGATTCAAACCAGAACAATTGCATCTGTGAATTTCTGCATTACAGGAAGTAAGGGAATTGTGCATGAACTTATTAAGCCAATACCTGGATAACTAAGGAAACAGAGTACAGTACCATACCTCCCAAACAATTATTGATTCAGATACATCGTCACTAGACCAAGGAAACAAATGCACAGAGAATTATCCCCTCACCAAATTGCAGCTCGTGTTTATTTGATCCCAGTGGTTATGCATAATGTTAAGCTTATCAACTGTAATTGCCTTATTTTGGTGACAGCACCCAGAAGTCTTTTTCAGGATTACTATGTTATCTGAAAAAAAGAACTGTTTCCAGGTCTACTGAAGACCAACATTTTTTTCCCCGAAACTCTCAAAAAGACAAAGTTAAGCACCAGCAATGCCTGAATGTTATCCAACCCACAATGAGGTTCCAAGTATTTCAGGTATTTGTGAAGTAAACGACTTTAGGACATACAATGTAGGAGCAGAAGTAGACCCCAACCAGCCCATCAAGCCTGCTCCACCATTCAATAAGATCACAGCAGATCTGTTTCAAATTCCTTATTCCTATCTATCCCCAATAACATTCGAGTGTTTTGCCTGACAAGAATCTATTTCTGTCTTTGCACCACCTTCTGACGAAAAGGGTTCCAAAATTGCACCACCTCCTGCAAGAAAAAAAGTCCCCTCAGCTCTGTTTGGAGTGACACCCCCTAACTTTAAAACAATGTCCTTTAGATCCGGACTGACCCTCAGAACAAAACATCCTTTCCACATCCACCTTTTTAAGATCATTCAGGATCTTATACATTTTAATCAAGTCACCACTCACTCTTCTTCAGTGAAAAGGGGCCCAGCCTTTCCAAACAATCTTCATGAGGCAACCTACTTAACCTAGGTATCAATCTAATAAACCACCTCTGAACTGTTTCTAGTACATTTACATTTTTCCTTCAAAAACACCAAAGCCACATACTGTCTCTGAGATGCCCTCCAAAATCAAAGCATATTATCCTTACTTTGATGTTCAATTCCACTCATAATACATGAGAGCATTCTATTAACCTTGATTATGTGTTGTACCCACATACTAACCTTTTGTGACTCATGCACTTCAATACCTAACTACCTCTGTATCTCCTTTTGCAATCTTCCTGTCAAAATAAACTACTTCACATTTTCCCACAATGTACTGCATTTGCTAAATTTTGCCCACTCACTCACCTGCCTATATCCATCTGCAACCTCCTTCTCACCTCTACACAACACACTTTACTACCTGTGGTGTCATCTGTGAACTTTCCTACCATGTCTTCCATCATGTACAAGATGCACTACAGAAGTTCATTAAAGATTCTTAGATAGGACCTACCAAACCTACTTCAGTCTAGAAGGATAAGAGCAGCAGATGCATGGGAACACCACTATCTGCAAGTTTCCCTCCAAGCGATTCATTATCCTGACTTGGAATTATACCACCGTTCCTTCAGTATCACTGGATCAAAATCCTGGAATTCATCCCCTAATGGCAGTGTGCATCTACCTACAGCATATGGACTGCAACAGTTTAAGAAGTCAGATGAGCACCACCGTCTCAAGGGTCACAAGGATGGGCAATAAATGTTGGCCCAACCAGCAATACCCATGTCCCATGAATGACTTTTCGAAAAAAAGGTTGAGAGAACCTCAAACCTATTGGACAAATGCAGAGGCTGACACTCATCTATTCCTGCGTTCAGAGTCCCCTTACCTGCTTCGCTCGTAGTCACACCCTCCTGGCCCTGTCCACTGATGAAATCAAAAAACCCTGTCCTCAGTGGTGTGACCATCTCTTCATACAAGGAATCTAGGTAACTTGATCTCTTCCTGGTGCGTCAGTGTCTGTAGCTTAGCTCTAAGCTCAAACTGAACTGAATCTGCTCAAGCTTCAAACACTTGCTGCAGAGAAACCTCTTGTCTTGAAATTGATTCTGCCAATCTTACAGTCTTACAATCTGGAAAATGGCCACACGTGTTAATTTCTCTCCCAGGTAAATCAGGAGTTTCACTCTGCTTAGTACGAAAGATGAAAATAGATGAAATTATCCTGCAGCACGCATTATCAATTTCTTAAGTTCGAATGTATTTGACATGAAACCCTTAGTTTAGTCAGTATACCTAGCGCTGATACCCAGATCAATGCAGAATGAACTTTTCAATAAGGCATGTCCCACCAAAAAAGTTTTAAAAAAATACACAAGTGATAAATTTGTTGTAATACAATGAGGCACAAACAGAAAATATGAACGTTTATGTAAAAATAAACATCTCGCAACAAGCATTCCAAATGTCAACACGACAAAATGCAGATAAAATATTGAAAATCAATATAAATATGCAGGATCAAATAAATGTTTCGAAGAGCACATTGTAATTGGATAATTTAAATCTATTAAAAACCGATTTCAGAACTTATTTCTAATTCAGATATTTGACACTTGCATAAATAACGCATACTGTTTTCAATTCCAAATGTCATCACTTTCTATTCACAACTATCTCCTTAAGAAAAGCAGCTTGTTCATACAATAATAATGAAGGTGAAAAAAAAAACAGGTCTACTGACAACTCTCGTAATGAAAATAGCATTACCATGGTTGTGAAAACTGGGGATTTGGCAAACTTTACTCGTAAAATCTTCCATGCATCTCAAACAATGGTTATTGCTTGTGATTTGACATCTCCTTCTTTGTACATCTTCAATATCTCATTAGTTACTTCATTTGTTGTAGCCTGTTAAGTTTTCATATCTTTTAGGCTTTTAAAACATTGAATGCTTTCCTAAGTGTATTACCCATTCTAATTAGGTGTAAATAATTCATTCTTTATTCATGTCTGCCAATGCTCAAAGTTTGATGAATTGACAGCTTGGTTTAATTTATTTTATTTTTAACTTAATGAGCTTAATTTTCCTTTTTATTTGTTTTCCTTTTAATGTTTCTTTGGTCCTACAACTACACAAGAAATGGAAACTGTTACTCCACTGAGGGAATGTGGCACCAATGATAAACGGAATAGAGCCAATTTTCTAAGTTTGTAAGTGGCCTGCGATCTTGCTCACCAGCTGTGCACATTAGGAACTTGCAAATGTACTACATATAAATTTTCCATTTATTTCTTTTAATAGAAGGCAGACTGTTGGCAATAAACCTGTGATTCTCCAAAACGTGCAGGCAAAAGTCAAGGCTGGTAGCCGAAACTTTGAAATGTGATCCTCAATAGTCAGATTTTTTTTTTCTTTCATTATTTAGGAATTAATTTTCTCCTTCACTAAACATATGGATTCAGATGGAAATATTTTCCATTACTGAATATGATCGAGGTGTCTGTCATTTGCAGAGTCTTTTTTCTGTGTGTAATCCTCTGTACTCATTAATGGCAGTTGTTGATTTCAAAATAAACCAACATGTACCACAGCATTTAGGTTCAATATTTAGGGAACAAGTTTCTGCTCATTTTTATCAGTAATATTAATTGACTAGAATGAACCAAACCTGCACAAAGATTGGATATTTTTAAACATAAGTGAGTTACGCCCAAAGCTACTTACCTTTGGAGTTTCTGTCATTATTACCCAGCCTTGAGACTGAACTGTCCAGACCAGGCTACACCCACAAAACTGGCCAAAACCCTAATCAAAAATGTGGGATTGTATCAATTGCTCTTTGTGGCTATGAAAGTTAATCAATTTTAGCAGAAACATTAAACTTTAATCTAACACTTAAAAATAAAAATAACTATGGAAATCCATGAATTTCTTGCTCATTACGAATGCTTCTGCACATAGATAACTTTGATTGAGAAAAGAAATAATGAATACACTCCCAGCAGCAACTGGCAGAGTAGGATGCTCCTGTCAGAGCTCCTCTACTCAACCTGTTCTTTTTCTTTGTTTTCTTTCTTTTTCTCTCCCCTTATCCCCGCAGTTGAATCTGTGAGCAGCAACTGGCACAGGGAGCAATTCCTAGAGCAGCGGCGGGTGGGGAATTAAGTCCCAGAGCAGCAACACGCGGGTGACGAATCCCGGAACAGCAACACGCGGGTGACGAGTCACAGAACAGCAACACGCGGGTGACGAGTGTTGGAACAGCAACATGCGGGTGACGAGTCCCGGGACAGCAACATGAGGGTGACGAGTCCTGGGACAGCAACACGCAGGTGACCAGTCTTGGAACAGCACTGCGCGGGTTCGGGTCCTGGAACAGCAACATGTGGGTGACGAGTCCCGGAACAGCACTGCGTGGGTGACGAGTCCTGGAACAGCAACATGCGGGTGACGAGTCACAGAGCAACATGGGTGGCTAGTCCCAGTGCGGTGTGGGCAGCAAGTCCCAGGCATGGAGCTGCTGAGAGTGCGTACAGAGGATTGGTGCAGAGTGGGTGTGGCTGTTGGGCTGGGGTATAGCAGTGTCAGTCAGACCACGTATGGAGGCCCTATGCTGAGCTGCTGCAATGTAATGTTTATATGGAATTTTCTACCTGACGGTAATGTCAGTCCTTTAACGATGTCTTATTTTGAATTTACTTTTTAAACTCTGTAAAGTAATGCAACTACTTCTTATTCCTCTTTTGTCTCTAACATTTGCACCGAGGTACTTGAGGCTAAGAAAGCTCCCTAAGAGACAGACATTGTAAAAGCTTTTCACTGTACTCCTGCACTTCTACAACAGAGTACTTGCGACAAGAAAAGGATATCCTAATTTTGCACTGATAAAATCTCTTATTTTCCCTCGCCAAATGCATCAGAACTTCAACCTCAATCTTAGCCTCAACCTTTAGATTAACTTAATCATTCATTCCAAAAGAAAGCAACAAATTGTTTACTCCTTGTTGCATAATGATAAGGTGATCCCTGTATGTCACAATAGCATTCCAGAACTAAGTCAATAAAATACAAGTTTGATTGGGTCACAAATCTAACAGTTGCCGGTTCAAGGTCAATGGAAAAGGATATTGAATGAAGTGTATAATCAGTGTTCAATGCCCTACTCTAAAAAATAAATGTTTTTGAACAGTATTCAAATCCCTACTTTTAGTGGGATGTTTATTTCAGTTAGCCATACTTCATAGAACCCACCCCACCATTTTTTTTAAAAATTTAACCTAGTTTTCCTAAGCAACCTGTTCAGAGATGTTATTACACACTTGTAGAGCAGGTGGGACTTGAACCTGGGCCTACTCAGTCTAGGGGTTGGGGGGCACTATCATTGCTCCATAAGACAGCCTTACCCTACAGTTTATTAGCTCCCAATATTTACACAACCAATTCACACTCAATTAACCCTTGAATAATGTATCCATCACCTGTTTTTTCATACCATTATATTTTAGCCATTGCTTTAGACCATATTAAGGTTTATACATTCAATCTGCTATTGTCCATTTCACATTTGGCAAGTCGATAAACTTTAACTCCAACACCTTTATAACTGCCCTGGATTTCAGATCAGCTAAAAAAGTTTTCTTCATTCTACACAGCCATTATGCTGGTCTTCAAATTATTAAAAGAGATTACATCAACAGAAACTTCTTTCTTGAATTTATCAAATCAACCGCAATCCAAATGGCAAATTCTATCCTACTTCTCAGACTAAAAACCAAATTCACTCAAATTCTTTCCTTGTATTACTTAGCTTAAAAGAACACTAAATGGCAAATACAAACAATGCTTATCAAAGACATGTGGAATTATAACATACATTTGATTCAGTAGTATATCCAAATATTAGTACCCCATTAACTCAGATGCTCGAAGTGTTTTCTAAAGTTGAAAAGCTTCTCCAAGTAATAGAAGGATAGATTTAGTCTACAGTCTGGATGTTAAATATCACCAGGTTTAGAGGCATCATTGAACATCATATGGGAAGAATCTAAAAGCCTATTTTCAAATTAATGTTATTTTCCATGTGTTAAAGGATTAGCGGTGGTTGGGGGGGGGGGTGGATGTGACGGGGGCATAGCTCCAGGTTCAGTTCCCGTCATCCAATCCTCCAGTCAAATTTTATTTACAGCTTTGAGCAAAAGCACTGATTAAAGTCTCGATAAATAAGACCAAAATCTATCCCACAGCTACCCTACTTCAACAATAATATTCAATTTAGATCAGACAACTAATAAAAACTAAACATAGGACATTTCTGGAAGAACCCTGTTTTACTTATTAGCTTTGGCTTCCACTGCAAATATACCCCATAAAAAGTCAGAATAATTAATAATCTATTACAGAGTTTATATAATTAGGCATATCAGATAGACAATAAAAAGATAATTTCATTTATATGTTCCACAGTGCCCTATTCATTTATGCTTAAATTTTAATTGGTACAAGGTTTTAAAAACCAGAATAAAATGAATAATTTATTTTCTAGGGGGTACATTACTCATCATACTTATAAATACCAGAAGTGTTGTAGTTAAATGGTCTCTTACAGTGAAAGAGGACATGAATCAGATATGCACGAACATCACAAATATTCCTGACAATTTGCATTAATATCTGAAATAATCATTTATATAATTGCCTTGTGCACTTAAGATTACAAAAGCCAGCTTTTAAATCAAACCTTCACTTTAAGTTTTTAATAGTCTAAAGCCCACTTCAGAGCTGGATTAGTACAATAGAGTAGACTAATCTCCTTAAGCACTCAGGAAGAAAAGATTGTCAGAGTCAAATTCAGAGAGGAAAATTGAATGGGAAGAATTGTATTGTAGCAATTAAACCTGCCTAATTTCTGTACTATTTAAATTAATGAGTGAAATATCAGTCAGTCCTGCATTCCAATTTATTCCCATGCACCAAGTAAGTATCAAACAATACAGTAGGAAAATTCACGTGACTACCCTTTGCATGTCTGTAAAAAGTTTTGAAACCTCAAACAATTCTTCAGTTTGTGAACAAAATGAAATACAATACTTATTATCAATGTATAATGTACAGAGTCAGGCGGAATACAATATTTAACAAGATTATTGCCAAAACATACCACAAATGGAATTCCAACCATTACTGTACTTATGTCATTTTGATTTGCTGTACAACTCATTTTCTAAAACATCTTATGGAGCAATTAACGACTTTTGTTTTTATAGTAATCCACTCTAAAATATTAAAATATTTAGTCTCTCTTGATTATATATAATTATTATTTTAGATAGTGAATATATATGTATACATACGTGGCTAGTTTTCAATGGTCTTAAGTCTGGACCCTACGTTGACATTTAGCATTTCTGCCAAAGATAATAATGTCCCTTGCACATAAGCTGAGGATCACTTACCATTATTTAGATTCCTTCCTTCAAACTGGGCAACGCTTCTATTGTCGCAAATTGCAGGTTGACCACATTTATGTTTACTTGAATCTCTCTGGAGACAATAAATCTGTTTCAGGAAACGAGTGCTTGGATAACTGGAGGATGTTGCTAAATTAAATGGAAGGAAATACAAAAACTGGATGAATTATTACGCTTAAGAAAATGATAATGCAACATAACTGAGTTTTAACAGCACTAAAGTTACTTTGTCACAGATATCAGAAATACATTGTGTGAATTGCTATTTTACACAGGTTACATTACTATAGATTTGCCATGATACCTTAGGTGAACTTTTCCTGCCCCATCTAGACACTTCAGAAAGGAGAACTTAATTGTGCAGAGGGCCAAAATGTTAGTTTCCCAAAGACAGGTTAAAGTTTTGCTCTTACGTTCTCCTATTCTTTCAGGTTGGTCAGGTTTCATTGCTGGCAACTAACCTTACATTCATTAACATGTCATGCATACTTGCTTACACACCAGGCCGCTGGAATTCCATTTAAGGGTGTAATCTAATTAGCCATAATCTGAAACATGTATATTGACAAACACTATAATTGTATACAAGAGAGGTGTCCCTGCAGGGGAGGCTGTTTCCTCAAAATGTCAGTGATTATAAACTTCACTAACTTGGCTCCTTCATAAACAAGAAATCTATTTGTGCTAGTGCTTAGAATGTAAGGGATGAAGCCTGACCAGGTCAACCAGCTCATAAGAAGTCTCGGTCATATGAAGTCTGCCTTCTGTGGTTAAACACTTGCAATGTGAAGGGTGAAGCCTCTGCATGTTCAACAGCTCATGAAAATTCTCAGTGATAAGTAGTCTGCCTTCTGCAAAAGGACACTACCAATTCTGTGGAGTGGACAGATACATTTCTGATGAAGTTTAATGCAGCTATTAAACCGTACAGCACCCTTGGCTTTACTAAAAGGGCAATGCAGTACTAAAGCAAGGAGGTTATGCTGAACTTGTATAAGACAATCATTAGAATGCTCCAATTGAGGTCACCGAGTCATAGTCATACAGGTATACAGCACAGAAAAAGGCCCTTCAGCCCATTCAGTCTGCACCAAACAAAAACAAGCACTTAGATATTATAATAAAAACTGAACTATTTAATTATTCTGATTCCATTTTTCAGTAGTTGGCCCATAGGTTTCTGTGCCTTGAAATCACAAGTAAATATTTAAATACTTCTTCAAAGTTCTGTGGGTTTTTGCCTCTATCGTCCTTACATGCAGTGAGTTCCAGATTCGATCACACTCTGGGTGAAAAAGCCTTTCTTCATTTCCTCTAAAACTCCTGCCCCTTAGCTTATTTTTATGCCCCCAAGCAGAATTCCAAACTAAACCAGTCTCACCTGCCTGCTCCTGGTCCATATCCCTTCAAACCTTTTCTATTTATGTACTTACCTAAGAGTTTTATAAACGTTGTAATTGTGCCCACATCCACCAATTTCTCAGAAAGTTCATTCCACACCCGAACGACCCTCTGTGTAAAAAATTTGCTCCTCATATCCTTTTTAAAATCTCTCTCCTTAAAAACGTGCGCCCGGTCTTGAAATCTCCATCCCAAGGAAAAGACATCTACCATTAACCCTACATATACCCCACATGAGATAAAAGGTACTGCAGATGCTGGAGAATCCGAGATAACAAGCATGGGGCTGGATGAACACAG